>VNJM01001011.1:0-229428 GCA_008042475.1 Drosophila kanapiae | reverse complement strand
AGCGAAGTCCCGAGCTCGGCCCGGTGTCGCCTACTTTTGGGACCAGGTCTCTCGAATCTCGGATCGCCGGAACCCTCGCAGTGGATGCAGTGCATGAATAATGCGCGCCCACAGCTCAATAAATTTTCACTCTTTTCGCCACAGCCCCAACCACAGTCGGGGCAGTCCACCACAGTCCACAGTCCTGAGTTCCAGTCTTAGTCCCAGGCAGGAATCCAAAAAAAAAAATTCACACATCTTGTGCGAGTACACCTCTCTTGGACTCCCTCTATTTAGAAGTGACTCTGTGCACTCAAAAAAAAAATTAGACGCTATGCCCAATAGATGTTGCAAGGGATTTTTGCTAATAACTTAACTGGAGGTTAAGATTTGTGTTAGTAGTTAAGCTTACCAATAAATAATATCAAGTTCTTTTCTTTCCAGCTACTTTCCGTTTATATTTCAAAGTCAAACTATATTTTAAATATATTTATATATAAGTTCTTGCTCGATTCTTGCAGTTTAGCCAAGGACTGGACTTGGACTGGTCACAGTGCCCGGCACTCGACGCCACAGCAGGGAGGAGCTGCTCCATGCCCCAGCTGGGATGATTCATATGCTCGTCGCAGTAAAATTCTCTAAAAAAAATAAACAACAAAAAAGGAACAGAAATAATAAGGAGCCAGAGGAGGATGGCAGGAAAAATTGTTACGAGAACCATTTAAAGGAATTCTCTCGAGTTAGAACTGAGAGACACGATCAGGGGACAGGAATCTGGAATCAGGGACCATGGTCATGGCCAAAAACAACAAAAAGAAAGATACAGCCGAGCGAGTCATTGCATTGGGGCATTAACAGACCTTAGCAGACTGCTTGGGGTCTGCCACAACCACCTCCAGCCCCCAAGCCTCCTCCTGATCCTACAGATCAACCTCCTCATCCACCTCCTGGTCGCCCCCTTGTCCGATGCAGTTGCATTTCGCGATTCCATTTCCTCTTCGCATGATTTCTCGCTGAGCTCGGTGTGCGCGCCCACAATTGTCGAGAGATTAGAGATGCTGTAATTCCATGGCTTGCGATGCCGATTGGCCTGGCTTACTCGTTCCTAGGGATGGGGGCAAATGCAACATCTGCAACAGCAACTTCAACAACGCCAACACCAGCCACCACGACGACTGCGATGATGATGATGATGCGGTTGATTTGGGCTTATCACGTTCACGGGAGACTTCCCGACGCTCTACAGGTTTACACGAGCCTCAAAGTTTGCGATATCTAGGATAGACCACTACAAATAGTCAGGGAATACAAAATATACTAAAGTCTGCACAGTGAGTAATAATTTACACATAAGATCGATTTAAGTAACTCGATCCCAAGCGATATAATTGACTAATCAGATCACCTCATAATTCTTTACCACAGACCAAACAATTCAATAAATAACTTGTGTGGTTTTCTCGGTAGATGTCCAAACTAATTTCAATAATGGTTTTATAAGATTACCGAAATCCAATCTCTCAGCTGTCCATCACGAAAATATTTACCGTAATTAGCATAATGATATGCAGAGTGCCCGAAACAGACGAGCAAAAGAAACATGAATATTTCCGATCTATTTATAGAAACTAGTTTTGTAGCCGATATGTTTAGCGTCGAGACCGCTGAAATCTAACGGTCCTGTGGCGCAATGGATAACGCGTCTGACTACGGATCAGAAGATTCCAGGTTCGACTCCTGGCAGGATCGAAGTAAAATTTTTTTTACCTGTAATTATGTACCTTTTTTTAATTAACAATTTGGTTGTAATGCTTGTAAATTTGTAGTTTTGTTTGTTAATTTTTCCTATAAATAACACTTGCATTTCTGAAATTATAAACCTGTATAACAAAAAACTTATAACTTTTATTTTTAGTTATTTTTATTAATTAGCAATGTTATAATGCCCTCTAAGGGTCCTGTGGCGCAATGGATAACGCGTCTGACTACGGATCAGAAGATTCCAGGTTCGACTCCTGGCAGGATCGGAAATTTAAGTATTTATTTTTAATTTGGATTTTTTACTTCAAATTATAATTTTGTACTTTAAACTTTTTAGCCACTTATTTTTGGTTTTGTAATACGATTAAATTATCTAAAGCCATTACAAATTGCAAATGTATTCGTTTTATAATTAGTAGGGTTGTAGAACTCTTAATATTTCAGCGGTCCTGTGGCGCAATGGATAACGCGTCTGACTACGGATCAGAAGATTCCAGGTTCGACTCCTGGCAGGATCGAAATAACTTTTTTTTTCTTCACTTATAACATTTTGTATTATTATTAAATTGTATAAATTATAATAAACAAGAACAACTTCTTTCCTAAAGTTATATTTTTTTCAACAACAACTGTAGCTCATACATATACATACACATTTATATTATTATTGCTTGTTCTGCTTTATGATCAAATTAAAATGTGCTTCATGCATTAAATATATATTTTTTTATTGCTGAAGCAGCGCTTTCATTGATAATAAACAACAATTATAAATTTAGTAGGCAGTGGAAATTTACTGGTGTCAGAACAATCTATTTATAGCTCACAGCGCATTTAATATTCTCACGCTGCTCACCCTTGCTATCAATTTGGACTTTCGACACGTGTAGATCATCTGCCTCCGTGGCGCAATTGGTTAGCGCGTTCGGCTGTTAACCGAAAGGTTGGTGGTTCGAGTCCACCCGGGGGCGAAAAAAACTTTTTTGAGTATACCTTTTTTTATTAATTTATTTAATTCTTAAATAATTCGAATATGATTTTTCCTCAGGTTACTTTCTTTTTAAATTGCATTGACGTGTAAACTCGAAACTGCCTGATGCTGAAGATCTGAGACTTTGGTGTCTCAGTGTCTGCGTTTGCGTCTGCATCTGCGTCTAACAATGGCCACCACTGCAGCAGCGGTCTTAAGCCCGGTCTGCGGCTGACGCTGAGTCTCAGTCTGGGGCTTAGTTACTTAGTTAGTGCTCCAACTGGGGGATCTCTGCCACCACCACCGCCCAACTGTATCTATCCCCCTTGGTGCATTGCATAAGAGGAATATTTGTGCAATTTGATTTCGCAGAATTGCGAATTCGTTGGAATGAATTTCCCCGACCAAGTCGCGTCCATCCCTTTTGGATGGCGGCTTATGCGCATTATGATTATGATGATACCTTTTGCCGCTCTTTGTTTGCTGTTGTGCCGTTTGCTGTTGTTACTCGTGTTGTTTTCGCCTTGTTTGCTGGTTTGTTAGCCGCTCGCCGCGATTATGCTTGAAATTCTATGCAGTTTTCGCAGTCGGGCCCCCGAAGTCATGATCTGAGGGCAACCGAGGGAAATTCTGTGGAAAAAAGCATTTTCCTCCACTCGCAGCCAGGCGGAGATCAACATGGTCCGATTGTGTTTGCAATCATTACGAACCGGCCACGACCAAGAAAGCGGATCAGTTTTGATTGGTCGCTCTGCGCAGTTCGAGCAATTTGTTTAGGCATTATATTCACTCTATATATTTACTTCAATCTCCCTGCCCCCTGCCGGGCCCTACCTGGTCCTTAATTAAAAAACTGTAAAAGAGACAGTGGCGATCATTTAAAATTACATTATTATGAATAAATTTCGGGGCACACGGACACATGGGGGAGGAATTGTTTCATTTTTACACCCTGGTAGATACAGTAGTTTAAAAAAAGGTTCGAAAAAGATATCCAGCTCAAAATAAGGAACATTTTTCCTCAAATTACATTTATTATAATGTTTATTGATTATAATTATGACTTTTGGGTAAGTCTTTTACGAAAACGTACGGTTATAACAATAACATAAGTTTAATGATTGCTATTTTGTACTTTCAAAGCCTTAAATTATAACTTAATATTGAGTAAAGTAAAAAAGTAATAAAACCCTTTACGGTTAGCTAAAATTAAGAAGAATTAATCTTTCTAAAATGCTCAAAGATCGAGCTATAAAAGTAGGACTGCATTTCCATGTCATTTAAATGCAGTTGTAGGACATTCAAGGTCCCTCTGCACCCACCCATCCCATCCTTGCTTCCTTCCCCTTTCATGTAAGCCACGTTGCAGGCGACACTTTTCGGGAAACACGCCCCTAAAAATACAAAACGAAATGAAATGGAAAACGTGGAGAAGCCGAAAAACGAGAAGTGACCAGAGAGAACTGGACCCGGGGCAAGCTGCTAGGAAAATGAGCGGCTTATCTAAATCTTCATAGTTGGCTAAGTTCCCCCCTCCTTCCCAATCCTATTTTTCCTCCCCCTCGCGACTCACCGTTCCCTTTCGTTTGTTTTTTAATTGCAGCCGAAACGTGAGCGAAATGTAACCAAAAAATGCAATTGTGGTAGCAGCCGGGACTGCAACGTTTCCTTCTCAGCTCTCTACATTTTTCTTGTTTTTTTTTGTTGTATTTTTTGGTCATTCCTTTGGCTAGTTAATCGCGCGCACTCGTGCAGCATTCCTTTGTGCAGCAGGGGCTTCCCCGCCAAAGGCCATCCCTAATGAGGAAGGTCCCCTTTTTTTTTTTGTTGGTCAGCTCTGGCATTTGTCATCGAAACATGTAATTATGCCACTTTGCGTCAAGTTACGAGGCGCACCATTTACAATATACATACTCCCTTCTAACGGGTCCTAAAAGCAGACCTGGAAAAGGAGACCCTCAACAAAAAAAAAAAGGCCAAAAAGACCTTGAGCCCATTAAGAATTTGTTTAGCAGCTTGCTGCTGCATTCCTATGTTTTGTTTCATAGCTAAGATATTTAATTAGGAAAGGTAATATATAAACTAGAATGACAGGCTGAAACAAATACTTAATAATATATATTTTAACCTGAAAATTGAACAATTAATAAAGATAACAAACGTTCTACAAACTCCGAAACATTGAAATATTTGCAATATATTCCTGGTTGTGATTTAGATCGAAGCCAACGCGTTTCCTGGCTTGTTAGCTCCTGGCGCAATGTTTTAGAAGCCAACCTTCTATCCTCCACAACACCTTAGCTCCGTTGGAATATTAATAACCAGTATTAGCCTGGAGATCACTCCTCCCCATCTGGAAATACATGTAATTCACGTGTGGCGGCATCTCTACCAGAGATCCCAGCAACATTGCGCCACTTGGCAACATGCTGCCGGCCAAATGGGACTGCATAATTGTCGCCTCACGTGCAACTCGGGCATTTGAGCATATATATTCAGGCAGTTCTTTTCGTTTTTCAGGGTTTCAGCACTTCGCCACCAAAAAAGCTGTCATAAGCCAAGCAAACACACACACTACACACACAGTACCCGCACATGTCAATTAAGTGGGCGAGTGAACCCGAACCCGAACCCGGTCCCAAGTAAGTGACATGCGAGCTGCACCAAAGATCTGCAAAGAGAGCCAGAATGACAATGGCCTCAATTAGGCCCGTAATAAGCCATAAAACCAGTGAGTACCCCCATCCTTCCCTCCCATATTGGGCCTCACGCGATGGCCGTCATTACTTGGCCAACAAAAAATAGCACAAAACAGAAAATCCAGTCCAAGTTTATAGTTTTTTGCAAGTTTATGGCCGCATCCCGGCCTTATTCCGATCTCCTGGCTAACTCAATTACACAGCTGAATGGCTGAAAAAAAGTAAATCCAATTGCCAAAACCCAAAAGTCCGGCAACATAAATCCAATAGCAAAAAAAAAATAAACAACAAAATCCTTCGAATTGACGGCAAGTCCAGGCGAGTGTTCAGCTTTCGGTTTCAGCGATAAACAAACATAAAAAGTAAACGTCATTCGCATCGCTTCTTCACAGTTCAATTCTTATTTATATAGCAACAGTAAGCAGAGCCATAGCTGAGGCTAAGATATAGCCAACACCCCCGATATCCTCTTGACCAAGAGTTACAGTAGAACTTCTTAAGACAGAAGTTTACCCAGCTAAAAGTATTGTATAAGCTACTTTTTGACCACTATGACTTGACTTATGTATTCAAAAGAGTCGAAGAAATCAAAAATAGATCATAAGTTCAGCTAAAAGCGATTAAATTAAGAAACAGGATATAAATATAAATGAATAAAGTATTATTTAAAAGATTGTTTATTGTTTATGCAGTGTAGAATGTTTCATTTATTATAAGATAAGTTTTAATGTCTCTCACAACATGTATTTAAAGAGTCTAATTTTGCAAAACCAGAATAAAGGTTTATTAAAAGTAATAGTACGATTTGAAACTCCCTCAAGGTCTCCTATCCTAACTATAGCATATTAAATTATATAAAAATATATAAATAGCTTGAATAACATTTTGCCATACCCTATTGTAGAAGTCACACTGTATTTGCTATGCATTCTGCGCCTGGACAAAATTGTATTTTATTGCCAGGGATTAGACGCCAACCCTTTCGCTGCCGTTTCTGCCACTGGCCAGAGCGGGTCACTACTGATAAAGGCCAGCAGCGGGGTCAGGTCAAGTGGAAGGGTTCGACTTAGAGCTAACCCGTTGGAAAGGAAAGCAATTTATTTACACGTGCCACGGTGCCTGCCCCAGGATTCCTGCGGCTTAGCCCCCCCATATTTGCACTGATTTGATGCGATTCTTTATGGCTTGCCAATAAAGTTTGACAACGCAAAGAATCAATTTCGTTTGTTTATGACTAAGGCAGACTTTAAGCCACAATTAAGTGTGTATGTCGATGGGCAATGTAAGTCAAGTGCCAGCTATCGCATGGCAAACACTCATCTCTCTAACTAATTAATGCCAACAATTAAAAGCCCATTTAGATGGCAATCGATGGGGTAAATAATTGTGCAATATTTGCATTGAAAATTCATTGGATATCTGGGCTCTAGCTCTCAGTTATTATTTGTTATTAATTCCACAGGCACACAGCCTCAGCCTATCTTTGGTAGCACGCACCAAAATAAAAAAAGATCGAAATAAACATAATACCCACCCGGGAAACTGAAATCGAAAGCGAAACGAAAGCGGATCAATTGCCCAAAAGATCAATTGGCAATTGACAAAGCGATCGCTCAGCCGAGATCAGATTAGATCAATTCATACCACTTCAGTTCAGTCGGATTGCATTCGCATATATGCCCGTCCGACCACCGAGGCATTAAATCTCGGTACGAGTTCCAAATCCGACAATACCTACACACTGAGAAAAGATCAGAGTGTGAGAATGGACAAATTGTCTAGGGTTATTTTTAAATAAATTTATTTATATAATCACAGCGATTGTGGTGAAATTTTAATAAAATAATATAAAGCATATATATTAAATAAGTTAACTGATCAAAAATGTCAATGTTTTTGTGTGAAAAAATCGACTTTAAATCGATTCACATCAACATTTATTCTGCTCTCTGAATTTCCTTATTGATCTTCATTGAAAATAAAATTGTACATTTGTTTAAATATATTAAACACAACAACTGTTATGAAATATAATAAAATAATATGCAACTGATCAAAGACATCGTTGTTTTAGTATCAAACACCGATTTTAAATCGATTTACCTCAAAATTTATGTCGTTCTCTAAACGACTTTATTCAAAATAAAATTCTAGACACATATTTCATAATTACAGTATAAATGCTTTCATTTGTTCTCAATTAAAAACAGTTTTTAGCTCCCTTACATAATTGTTATTCCAATTTAAAATTAAATATCACAAAATTGCAACCCTCTGTTTTCCCTAAGTGCATTAGTGTTGCGGTTTCTGCCACTCAAGCGCAAAACGAGAAATTCATTAATCCGCCTAGGTCTGTGGACTTTTCAGCTCCTATTTTTATGTGGCTCTTTAGTTTTCCAGTTTTCCGAGGGTTTGTATTTTGGGCTTGCCTTTCGGCTTAGTCCCATTGTGGGTTTAATTCAATTATCCCCATGTCCAAAAAGGTTCCCATTCCCATGCTTATTCTCACATTTGAGGCCTTGCACCTTGCACTTTCGGTTTCTGTTCGGTTTAATGTTTCCTGCAGCAAACGTCCCATTTTTTTGGCGGTTTGATCTCTGTCTGTTTCTGTGGTGTTTTTGGGGAATACAAATACTCGGCACGCGCTGCATTTTTACTGCTTCATCCTGGCCGCAGGTTGTCCTGGCAGCAGGTGCAATTCCCTTCGAGTCGAATTCGATGGCCCTAAGAAATGTGTAATTCATGTTTCCGCCGACGTCGAACATCTCGTAAGGTAGGGGTGCCTGCAGCAGCGTGCATTTAGGGAAGATTTTAATTGTGTGTTTATTATTATTATTCTGTCGGAAATGAATTCTATTTAGCAGAGAATATAGCAAATAGTTTATGTACTATGTGTTCTCAATAATAGTGAGTCCCAGTAGGAGTCGAAAATAATACAAGTCCATTTGTTTAAAATGTCTAGAGTCTAAGGCGTGATGGTCTATAAAATATAAGCAGTTTTTATGTGTAAAGAAAGCAACATGTTTGCTTAATTTAAATCCATTTACGGACATCTTTTGCATATAAACTCTTTTGTTTTAATTGAATTTAATTTGTTTTAAGATTTTATAATACACCTAAAGTAATCTTTAAATAAAGCCGGTAATCATATATATTTCTATAAAATCTAAGTGCAATTTTTATTATATATAATGTGAGCTAAAAATCTTCATTAAATCTTTATAAAACAGGATTACCTATACCTTAAACCCTACCGATTAATCTATGAAGGCCATAACTCCTTGCGGATTCTCCGCAGGCGGTAGCGGATATGTTTAGCCAGCCCTAGACTTGGCCAGAAAGTCGGCCGCTGATTGGCCAAAAGGCGGAGCCAGAGCCACAAGACCGAAAGCGAGTTGTGCGCATAAATTATGGCATTAAGCTAGCGTCTGGGATTGGTGCATCTGGATGTGGCGGCAGGCGATTCCGGATTCCGATTCCAGTTGCAACAGCGGAGTGGCCTCCGCAGCCTCCACACGCAAGGCGAGGCCAAGCAGGTTTTTTTTTTTTATTTCTCCATCCTGTTTGGCGTATATTTGGCCACGAAACTGTTCCCAGCCAGCGCTCAAATTAGTTGGTCCAAAGTCAAAAGGCTGAATCCCGAATCGGAGAGATCGAAGCTGCGGCCTGACATGTTTATTACGAAACGCCAGAGAGACATAAATCGGAGGAGCCTTTCGTCGTCAGTGCAAATTCAATTAAAGTTGACATTTTCCACTGAACCCAATGCAGATTGTCAATTGCCAATTGCAAATTGCCGGCCCATGACAAACGTCACAGGCGTCAATCAGCCGGCAACAGGATATTTATGGGCAAATGCATTATTTATCTAGCTGCATGCTCCTTCTCGACTAGCCTAGCTCCTATGGCTGGCTGAAATTTATTATATTTTATAGTGTAACAAATGGCTGAGGCCAGCGACCACCCGATGGCTCCTCGTACGTGAGTCCCAGGAGTTTCGCCTTGCCACACAACACATCGAACAAACTGCAATCGAAGATACAGAGTTTGGCGGAGTATTTTCGCTGAGGGCATTCAACTCGTTCAGCTCTGCATCGAAAACGGCGATAACGAAAGCAATTTGTTAACCGCCAGGCCAGGCCAAGGGAAAGGAAATCCCACCAAAGTATGTGAAAATATTAACAACATTTTGGAACAAGCCAAAAAGATAAGCGCAAGGCAGCGAAAACTGGTTGCTCTGTCCTTAAAACAAAAATAGAAGTTAGAGAGGGATTATAGAGATTTATGCTCTAATTAAAATATATTTTTAATATTACCTATATGTTTGGATCATTGAAAATATTCATGAAGCTTAGGAGATGCAATTTAAATAGAAATATTTGTATAAGAACATTAACTTTGACGTTAGAAGCTCTTAGATTCATATTTTGTAATATAAATATACATTTTGCACATTTTTTTACTTATTTTATATTAAATAAAGATTTCTAAACAGTTTCCTGTAATTTTTCTTAAAGAACACAACTGTATTTATATGTTTTTCTCATTACATTACATTTTATTGGTCTTTAACTTGTAATAACTCTCTCCTTTGAAATAACAGCCTTACTTTTCCTCTAAATAAATCTCCTTTAATAATTCCATAATACCCCGAATATTGGTTAGGGCATGGCGAATGTAAAATGCTGAAAACATTAAAGTAGCCTAAAGCAGCTTGATTAATTTTATGAGCGATCAGCCGTTAAGTTCAGCGCACATGAAATTCGCGATACTAATCTAGCATTAAGCATACGCCCCGTTAACGTTAACGTGCGCTTACTTATAAGTTATAACCCTACCCCCAAATAAGCCGTGACCAAAGCCGCTGCCATATTCCCAAAAGGTAAATACTCATTAGTGAAATTTCTTATCAAAATTTCGTCGTTTTTGTTTTATATTTTTTATTTTTTTGGAGTGCCGCTCGCTTAAAGCTGGCGGCGTTTGCGAGTTGATCTTGATGCAATTAATAAACGGCGTTGGCCATGCATTTTATGGCCCTGGATATCCGGAAGCGGGCAATAAAGGGTTCGAAATCGGGATCTCGGCCAGATCTTGCGATTATGAGCACAAGTTAACCCCCACAAACAAACCGCAAACGTTGCGATCTTCAGACCACCAGCACTCCCGGGGCAATTGCCAATTGCATTCATCAACATGACAGCTACTCGTCCGAGTCGGGATTCGAAGTCCTCTTCTCTCCATTCGCTGGTCTTCTCCTTGTGCCGAAGGTAAATTGACAGCCGCCGCTGCTCAATTTGAATGCAAACCACAAAATTGGATAATTTCCCAGTGACAATCCCAGCAGCGGGTCCTGTCCTGGACCCATTGGTAACCCATTCCAGCCATTCCCTGATATATGCGCCCAGCGAAAAGTTTCCCAGGAGCGGGGACACTTGCCAATGGTGACCCCACAGAGTGCTCCACTCCATCGAAAAAAAACAAAAGACAATGGGGCGAAGGAAGGCTTTCGGTTCTCGTATGCAAAATAAATTTCACTTCCGAAACTGAATCTCAAACCGGGGGCCGAATGCGAATGCCAATGCGGAGAGTCCTGCTCCCAGCCGGTTGTTTCATGGCTTGTTTTACATATGTCCGCACCTAAGCAGAAGACACAAGACCACGACGGCGGATGGAGCGGCTCACCCACCGCCATATCCATGCACAGCAAAAAAAAACAACCCAAAATATATCAGTTTTGTAAAGGAGCTTAGAGAAGATCTTAATATTTGGGGAAAATAATGCCAAGAAGCTTAGTTTTATTTTATGTGAACAAATATAGATAAATAATAAGAATTTAAACAATATTCCTGATTGATTTCTCGCTGTGCAACATCATCCTCAAGCCCTCTCTGGGGGACACTCGACAATGGGCCAAATGGCTGACTGGAAAAGGCAAATATTCAGGCGACTCGTAAATCCACATCGATTGCTTCGCTTCGCCTGAAATCCATACTGAATTGATTGCATTTGGAGCTGGATCCTGCAAGGGGAGGGACCTGAAGGTGGTGTGGTCCCTGCTCAAAATGTTGCAATTAATTTTTGCACAATGCTCTTTGTGCTATTTAGTTCTCGATTTTGCAGCATTATGGCAGCCCGCCAGCTCTCCGTTTGCCTCGCTTAATTGCCCCCGAAAAAGATCGCTGACAAAGAGTTGGCCAGAAAAAGGAAAATAAAAAAAAAACCAAGCCAAACAGTAGCTCTCCTGAGGAAAGGAAAAAAAATATATATAAGCAGAGGACAGAGGGTTCTCCTTTTGGGTTCTTGAGTTTATTTTCTGGCTGCTTTTTGGGGCCTTTGATTTGCATATATTTTGGTTTTAATTAGTTAACAAGCTGCTTTCGTTTGTTGCGATTGCATGTTGAACCACGACGCGTATCGTAGATGCTGCAGGTATCGCCCCAAGCCCCAAGCTCCCTCCCGCATCCTTCTTGGCCAGAAATCTCCGGGCTTAGCGTTGCATGCATAAGGAGCGGAGCGGACAACAGCAACAGCTTCAGCTACAGCAACGTATAAAATCAAACACGATTTTTAGCAGTTTTCAATTCCCGGAAATCTTGTACGATATGTAGCACCATACAACTGTGGATTGTGCTGATTGTTGCTGCTGCAGCGCGGCTGCTGCTGCCGTTGGGGCAACTTTTGCGCTATCCTCGGCCCAGAGAGCTGGCTCGAGCTCGCGCCCGATACGATTCCGATTCCGATTCGCCAGTATCGTGCAAATGTTTCATTATTTAACTGATTTTAGTTGGCCAGCCAAAGACCAAAGAAAGACAACGACGACGGCCTATAACAGCTGCTTCAACGCAAAGGACGCAGGAAGGAACGCTATGGAAGAGTGTCCCCGACTATGAGATACCTGAAACTCTGAAAAAATAATATATTGCATACACGAAAGGTGCGATATATAAGCTATAAGTTAAGTATTCTCTCCTACAAACTAACAAAATTAATATGTACAACTTGTTTTCTTTAACAATAAATTTATATAAAGTAATTAAAAGTCTAGACTTTATAGTTTTCTAGATATTAAAGGATATAGATATTACTTGGCTCCTTTGTGTTTCCACAAACACAATATACCCAACGATATACGAAGCATAGGATCCTGGTCCAACTTCAACTTCAAGGAATACCAACAAAAATTCCAAGATGTTGTCATCAATTAAGCTGCCTCGTATGCAAGTGGAGAGCTGTTCACACCTGAGAGAACTTTATTAGGCCGTGGGCCCCAAAATGAATGCGTAAATTATGGTCTAGGTACGAAAGCAAATGGCGCTGGCCAATAAAATGCCAGATAAATCAAGTCGAAGGTGAAAATCAGCAGCAGTCGCCGAGTGGAGTTTAGCGAATTCAGCAGAAATGAGCAGACGACGCGACTTATTTGCATTCGCCCTGTTGTCAGCCAAGTTGTCGTCGTCGTCGTCGTCGTTGCCGGCTCCTCTCCGCCATCCTTCGCCTCCTCCTCCATCTGGGCATCCTGCTACTGACAGTCGGCTGGAAAAATAAAGCAAAATAAGTTTCAGAACATGAAAACTGTTGCCCACGAGTCTGGCGAGTACGCGGTAGAGCATTCAGCATCCCAGACAGCCTTTTGTTTCCATCTTGTTAAGGCCTGAACTTTATGCCAGCATTCGGAGCTCTCTTGGTGCTCTGCTCATGGAGTAACTAGTCGTCGTCGCCCTCCATGCCCGCCGCTCTTTGGGGGTTATTGTTTCTGGCCAGGGGTCTCTGATGGCACAGTTCCAGGAACTTTTCAGGTGGCACAGCATGTTCGGGCCAGACACACTTTTGGTGGCCTCGTGCACAAACCATTGTGGGGGCCTTCAATTAAAATATATTTAAGAACAATTTGGTTAGAAAAGAGGCAAGGAGAAGATAAGTGGATGTGCAAGGGAAGGGATAGCTCTCTGTTTCGATATTACAATTGTTAATTTGTCATTTAACAAATATATTTTAATACTATTATATATTTACTTAAGAAACCTATCTCTTCATCTTATAAACCCTACCTTACATCTCCTATAACTCTTAGAAAACCCACAGATTAATAAATTATCTTTAATACATAAATTAAGTATTTCTGCGTAAATTTATGGTCAACACCCCACCTTGTTTTTTTTTTATTTACTCATTCTTTTCTCCATTTTATTTTTGTTTATTTTTTTTTTTGCATGGGCTGACGGCTTTTCATCAAAGGAGTCACGCTGAGGGCAACTGTGGCGCATACAAATGAATGGATCTGGCTCGATGAAGTCTGCGAAAATATATAAAAAAACAGCTACAAAAAATTTTAATGTTGTTTGGGGCATGTTTTATATGTCATTATATAATCAGCACAAGTCGCACAAATCGCTGAAAATTAAGCAGAAAGAACTAAGCTCGGTCCGCCACTCTTCACTTGTATTTTACACAAAAAATACAGTGTGGCACATGAAGGTAAGCTGCTAATGAAGTTGACACTTTAACAGGTGGTTAAACATTTTTTCAAGTACGGTTTCCTTGTGAATTATCTAAACATAATTAAGTTGGCTTCCTAAATAAATATTTGACATTGTAAACCTTTTAAAAGTTCCTCTAAAATGTTAAAAACATTCCTTTTATTATTCACCCGATCGTTTCAATTGTGAATTTGACTAATTATAAATAATAATTAATTACCATAAGAGACAGGCAAGAGCCAATAAGCTTAACTGTCGTTGACAGTCTGTCATTCGATAAAAATCTATTTCCATTGAAGGCCAATCAGCGGATCAGCAAAAAATATAAATAATTCAACTAGAAATCGACACAAAACGGATTTCTTGTTTTACACTTACCTTAGGCGTGCGGTTTTAAGGCTATGAACCGCACTGTTGACTTGGCTTTATACGACATCTAAGCAGAGGTATATGCGTATTGTTCGTAAATGTTTTTCAGCTTGTTTGAAGTTTGTTTATAGTTTTTGTATGAAAATTTACGAGCACGTCGTTAGCCGCATTTTGGAGATTCGCCTCGAGTTATAGCCGAATGTTTGGCTTGTGGCAAATGGCCGCGAAGAGAGATGCTTATCGCGGCCGCTGTTAATACCCCGCATTTAAAAGTGTAATTAACGCAATTTGAAATATGAGGCGAGAGACAAAAACAAAAGACTCAGGCAACAAACTCACCAAGTGTGTGTATGGGGGGTGAGGATGAGGATGAGGATTTGGAAAGGAAGCAGGAAGCCCGGACATGAGAGTATTTACTGAATGACTGACTGACTCTCTGACTCACCCAGACGGCTCGTGCTTGACACGTATTCCTGGAAGCCACAGGCCCTACAAATTCAGTTGCTATCCTCCGGTAGCAATGCCTTGATTCTGCACACAGAATTCCTAATTAGCCAAGGGCCCCGCGTGGTCAGGTACTACACTTCCCGATTTATGCGTTCTTTTCGAGCTGTGTGCATCTATCAATTGTTAAAAACCTGCTGCTCCCGTCTGCATTTTGGGTGGCCGCTGGCCGCTGGCACTTGGCCTGCCTCTATAAATTAGATTCGAACAAGTGTTTGGAATATTTGATGCTTGCCCGCACTTAGCTCGTTATTTATGAGATCCACTACCGAGGAGTTGTAATGTTTTTATAATTTGTCTTTATTGGTTTTTCATTTTGTATTATTTTTTGTTTTTCGTTTTCTCTCGCTGTTTTTGTTTGTATGCCTGGCTCGTTTTTCATATTTGTTTCTTTTTGGTTATTGTAGTTGTTTATAATTTGCATTGCTATCATAAATTATCATAATTAACTAGGTGAATGTTAATGAGTAGACGCGAAGCGGCGTGACAAGGCTAAAGGATCTCTAAATGTGGCGTTTTTTTTTTTTTTGGTTTCGGGACAAACAACTTAACATTCTTCGTTTTTTTTTGCGTATTTTACAATCAATCTTGGAATTTCTTTAACTATTGGCATTCGCTTAATTGATTTTACATTCAAATAGTTTATAATATATATATTTATATAGTTTAAAACGTTTTCATAGCTTTTTTTTCTGGTTTTCTGCTCTCTGCTTTCATAATTTCCGTTTTTCGCTAAGCAAAAATTCCAATTCCAGTTCGAAATAAATCATTTTGCAACGAAGCGAAATGTAAATTATATATTGTATACAAAAGAGGGATTAAAATAATATTTATGTATATAATAATCACACCAATAAACACTAAACATAAGACTAACTAAACGTGGACACGGCAACAGATTGTTAGAGGCGAATGCGAACGACAGCCATTGGAGATAGTTTGGTCGATTATCGGCGTAGCGTAAGAAATGTTCTGGTTGGGCTGTGTGTGGTTGTGGGGGACATAGATTAACTAACAAAACTTACAACGTACACATAATTCATTTAAGCATCTTCCCTGCCCCCACCCCTTTGTGAGTCCGTCTACAAATTCGAGACAATCGAGCACCCAAAAAACTCTGCACTGCGAAAAATGACACACATAAAACATACACAAAGCAGACATACGTACAAACAGATCATCTTCAAGGCATATTATTAGTTAGTTTCTCGCTGTGTTTCCTAGTTGTCTTTCTCAGCTCTCCCTTTCATTCTCTCAACCGATCTACCCCAAATAGTTGGCTTATTGCTGGCTTTGCTCATTGTTCATCACTCTGCAAGTTATTATTAGTATATATGTGTGTATATATATAGTTGTTCTGTGTGAGATATAGTGCCCAAGTGTGTGTGTTGTGTGTGTGTTGTGTGTGTGTAGGGGGTAGGGAGGTGTGTTCGTTATCTAACGACTTTGGCTTTTCGAATGTTGAATTAACCACTGCAGCGTTATATCAATGTTGTCCTTCTCCTTACACGAAATACTATAACAGCAGATTTCACGGTCCTGTATGCTCGCAAGATTCCTAAAATTTAAGATCAAGCCATTAGTTCGAGTCCAAGAAATGAAAGTTAGTGTCACTGACATGCGTTCGATGAGCCCGGTTTCATCGAGGGCGCCTGGAAGATCACGTTTGTTGCCCAACACGAGCACTGGAATGCCAACTAGCTGCGGCTTGTCCAACAGCGAGTGCAGCTCATTCCTTGAGGCCTCCAATTTGTCCAGATCGGCTGCATCCACCATGTAGCTAAAGTCAATATACAGTATTAATTGGTCTGCTGTCTCATTTATATATTAATGGCTTACACAATCGCATTAACACCGCGACAATAGCGCTCCCACATGGAACGGAATCGGGGCTGGCCACCAATATCCCACACCTTGATCGTCACATTGCCTCGGGTGATTTTTCGCATATTGAAGCCAACTGTAGGTATCATGTCCTCAGCAAATTGGCCAGACTGAAACGGGGGAAAAAAACAAAGATTAATAAGGAATAAATTGGGCAACTAAAACGAACCAGTTTGTAACTTAAAACGCTTTTTATTCCATTCTAAATTTTATTTTGTATCTTAATCGATTCAGCCCAAAAGTATGCAACTAAAAGCGGTCAGTTGTGCGTGTAAAATGTGTGTAAAATTGGTTTTATATGGAATCTATATTGTACTTGAGAATTTACAAGAAATAATTTAAAAAATAAGACAAATATGAAATAAAAGAAAGGCTCTGGTTTATATGAAAACCTAAAGATTGCAGATTTTATGAAAATTATGATAATACTAAGAGTTATTAGCGAGTTATCATGACTTATACAATTCCTATTTGGAGATTAGATTTGCTCTAGGGATATGCCATCTTTATAAGGAATCCTCTTGCCACTTTATAAGAAACAGAGTCTTCAAAGGAAGTTTCTTAAATTTCCATATAAATCACCTCCCTTTTACCACTTTATTTTAATTCCAGTTCCTTATTGCATACACGTTCTTTGAAGGATCGTCGCTCTATAATTGGCCTCCTCTACTTTAATGATTACCAATACTACAGACAGTCTTTGCCTATTAATCCTTATTAATTTCAACATCCCAGCTGGGAATCTCCCTACCTTCCCCCCATTTAATGAGAAATGAACCGATCTTAAGGACCTTGCGCCTCTTTAATTATCTTCATCAAGATATCCGGCCATGTTGTTTGTCCAATAAGAAGAAATTAGGGAATACTTTGTATGTAATTAGGATTAAATTGAAGTTACATTTCTAAGGAGACAGTATAGGAATAAATAAAGAACTAAATATAGAAATATAATCTACACACAGTAAGAACGAATTAAGTGGAAAATATGACTAATAATGAGCAATATTTTATGTTTCCAATTAAAAGAAGTGAACTGAACTTACAGCAATAAGCTAAGGTTGAAAATCGAAACTCCATACAGAAGTTAAGAAGTATTTCTGGCACTCAAAACAAGTGCAGAATCGTTACAATATAATTTAAGAGTTAAAAACTAATGGGGATTAGGTTCTTCAACTAAAACCTTAGAGAAACAACCCATATATATTATAATTCCATTGCTATCTAAAAATATCCCAACTATAAACAAATATCCAACCTAACGGAGTGAAAGTATACAATTTCGGACAATTCAAATGTTTCTTTATAATCAAAAAAACCGGTCACAGCAATGATTAAATCAAAACAAACAGCGGACTACGCAGAGTTTGTTCTAGCTGTGATAAGCGGGGGGAAAATTCCCAATTGCAGAGCACTTGAGCAAACAAAATTCCTCGCTTAATCCCCCTTGCATGTGGGCGCATTTAAATCCAATTCGGATTCGGAATCATATGACTCATGGCATGACTCCTCCTCCGCCTCCTTCAGCTGCCACCAAAGTCTCGCATTTCTGAGCTGGGCAACTATACAGATCGCCACAATTATCAGCGTGCAGAAATGTGTGAACAGAAAGGAGGAGGCTCTCGGAGAGGTTCGGGGGGAAGCTATTCACAGGGGTCGTTTCTGCTGATAATGGCGTCATTGTTCGGAACATGCGTGGTTTTATTATTGATTGCCGAAGCCGCAGGAACAGTAAACTTTGCCACTAAAACAAAAACGGTTAGCACAGCGTTAATTATTGATGCAGTGAAAGAAATTAGATAGGGAAACAAAGGAAAGAGGCGGTTTTGGCAAGGTGTTTCCTAGGTGCCACCTTCCCAAACAATGCCCATCATCATTCCTTTGTCAGCCAAAGGTCTAGTATTACTTTTTACTGACTTTTAGTCATATTCCCCCGGCTTTCTCTTGCCACGGACTCCTCCTCGCCGCCCTGACCCTAGCAAAACCACCCTCTCACCCATACACTTGTAGCAAATTCGCACGCACACACACGCGCACGCACACACCCACGGACAAGTACTCACTGCAATAACATTGACGAACGTCGTTTTGCCCGAGAACTGCAGCCCCACCAGCGTCAGCTCCATCTCCTCTTTCCAGAAGATGCTCTTGAACCAGTCGAGGATTCTGTTTATGAGGGCCAACATCCTGGGGCTCTGGGCTTTGTTTTATTCGCGAAAAAAAGGTTTAAAACGAGAGTAAATGGCGTTGCCGTGAAAAAACAACTGATTAGTGTGACCCTAAGGCGGCAGAAACATCGACACTATGTGGGGTACTACAATCGATATTTTATTCAATGTTTTTACATCGTTTTTGACATCCGCAATGTACGTATTTGTGTGTAGTGTGACCGTTTATCGAAAAAATCTACGTGACTTGCAATCTTGGTAGAAGAAGAAAATAAACAAAATGGTAAGTGTGCTGAATTTTCACTAAATTTCATTAAAAATGTATTATAATTGTGCAATTTCAGGCGCGCAATGCAGAAAAGGCAATGTAAGTAACATAGGTAACCCAAATTAATTAACATTGATCACTAATTTCCCTCAATTTCGACAGGACAACTTTGGCACGTTGGCGGGCGGCCAAGGAAGTGGAATCTGGGGAGAAGGAACGCCGGCCGTATTTGGCCTCCGAGTGCCATGATTTGCCGAGATGCGAAAAGTTTCGCCTAGAGATTATCCGTGAGATATCCAAGAAGGTGGCCCAGATACAAAATGGTACGTGATCGGCTTTCACTTACCTGTAATCTCTCTTAATAACCTGACTATTCCCACAGCCGGCTTGGGTGAATTCCGCATCCGAGATCTCAATGATGAAATCAACAAGCTGCTGCGCGAGAAGCGGCATTGGGAGAACCAGATCTCATCCTTGGGCGGTCCCCACTACAGACGCTATGGCCCCAAAATGTTCGACGCCGAAGGCCGCGAAGTTCCCGGCAACAGAGGCTACAAATATTTTGGGGCCGCCAAAGATTTGCCCGGCGTTCGGGAGCTCTTCGAACAGGATCCGCCGCCGCCGCCTAGAAAATCGCGAGCCGAGCTAATGAAGGATATAGATGCCGAGTATTATGGCTATCGCGATGACGAGGACGGTGTACTAATCCCTTTGGAGGAGCGCATCGAACGGGCGGCCATCTTAAAGGCTGTGCAGGAGTGGCGCGATAAAATGGCCCGGGATGGTCGGATCATCGATGATGATGAGGAGGAGGACGAAATATATCCGCTGTCGGGACCGGCTCGCGAAGCTGCCGAGGATGCCAAGGCCCGGGCAGCCGTGGAAGATCCGCACGGCCTGCTGGCACCCAAATTCACAGCCCACGTGCCCGTGCCGACGCAACAGGATGTGCAGGAGGCGCTCCTTCGCAAGCGAAAGCAAGAGCTCCTGGAGAAATACGGCTGTGGGGAAAACTGAACTGAACTCCAATAAACATTCGATTTTGTTACGACTAAAGTGAGGTTTTAAATCTGTTTTTTGTGGTTTTAAGGATTATTTTATTTCCAAACGTAAAAAACAAAAAGAAATTCTACCTTTTAGGTAGTTAATCATATTCTAGGCACTTCAACGCGCTGCTGTCTCTTAAAACTAAAAAAAAATTCATCGGTGGATGGAACTAGAAGTTGAATCGATCAAAGTTGCGACCACCGCCGCCGCCATAGCCGCGGCTGCCTCCCCTTCCACCACCACCAAAGTTTCGGCCGCCCTCAGCAGCTCGCTTTTCTTTCATAGCCTTGAAACGTCTAGCCATGTTGTGCAGCTCGTCAGGCACCTCCTGACTTGCCTCCTCAAGTATTTCAATCAGCTCCTTGGCCATGCCCCAGTCCTCGCGAGTGATGAAGCTAATCGAGGTGCCTGTCCTACCGGCGCGTCCTGTACGACCGACACGGTGGACATACTCCTCAATGTTGCGCGGAAAGTCATAGTTGATGACATACCTAAAAGGAATGAAAATGATAAGTAATAAGACTAAGAAATTATAAGGAAATATCGCTTGGGCGCTTACGTGATGTCCTCGATGTCCAGGCCACGCGAGGCCACATCTGTGGCCACCAGGATATTAACTGCACCGGACTTTATGTCTGCGATTGCCTGCTCACGTTCGCTTTGTTCCCGATTGCCGTGAATGCTCTGCGTCATGAATCCATCCAGGGTTAGGTCACTGGACAGATCATCGGCGCGAGCCTTGCGTCCACAGAATATAATGATCTTGTCCGTCTTGGTCATCTGCTGGGCGAACGACTTGATCGTATTGTACTTGTCCTTGTCGTCTTCTAGCAGCTGAATCACCTGCTTCACCGAGTGCGTGGCCGCCAGATCGAGCGAGCCGACACACACCTGAATGGGATTCTTCATGTAGCTTTCCGCAATGCGACGCACTCCCGGCGGCCAGGTAGCCGATGTCATGATTGTCTGACGATCGGGACGAATATTCAGCATTACTCTGCGGATCTGCGGCTCGAAGCCCATGTCCAGCATGCGATCGGCCTCGTCGAGCACCAGATAGGTGATGCTGCTAACATCGATCACCTTGGCGTCTATCAGATCGTTGAGGCGTCCAGGTGTGCAGATGATAATCTCGGCACCACGCTCCACATCCGAGATCTGCATGCGACGATTGCCGCCGCCATACACACAAACCCTGAAAATGTAATCAAAGTTAAGTTTAAATTAAAAGCAGGTTTTGGGTGCTTGTAAGAAATTCGAACTTACGCTTTCATGTTGCGGAAGGAGTACTTCTTCACCTCCATCTCGATCTGTAGGGCCAACTCGCGAGTGGGGGCCAGCACTAGAACATTGGCTCCACCACGCGTACCCCTGGGAATGCTCTGGTATTCGGTGTGTATCATTCCGGGCAGCAAGAAGGCCAGAGTCTTGCCGGTGCCCGTTTGGGCGATACCAATCATATCGTGCCCCCTCAGGAGAATAGGCCAGGCCTGCGCCTGGATCGGCGACGGCTTCCCGAAGCCCTGCTTCTTGATCTCCAACAGCATATCGGGATATTCAGCAAAGCAATGCTCGAATTTCCAAATCGGGTTTGGTATGGACTCCAAAATTTCATCCTTTTCCTTTGGTTCGAAAACGTAAGAGACCGTGATGTTATTGTTCTCTTCGCGAATGCGCTGGATCTGTGATTCCGAAAGATTCGCCACCTCGGGTGCCTCCTTGTAGAAGTTCTTGGTCAATGGCGGGCACCTGGCCCAGCGAGCCGCTGCAGCTGCTCTCTGCAAGATATTATTTATGAATTCATTTCAAACATACGAAAGTCTTAAACAACATGAACTTAGGATTAAAGTAATTAAAATAATGCATCTTTGCACCGTAGAATAAACATCAGTTGATGAGAAAACTCTGTCTCTTAATACGACAGGGTTTAAGTTCTTCTCGATTCCCGATCAACTCATATTCAAACGGCTCAACTTGTAGGAGGGCTTGAGGACACAAAGCACTCACGGCAATCGAGATCACAGATTCATCAGTCGCAGAGGCATGAAATCCAAATCCGATTTGCACATTCCAACACTGCTACGCGGAATATCCGGATATGATGGCAGAGATCCTAAAGAAGGGCCTCGGCGAAGCCGCCACCGATGCAGGCGCGAGAACTCGTCCTATACTCCTGAAGTAACACGATAATATTGGTATCGCCCAAACGGACACAGGCAAAACTCTAGGCTTCTTGAAAGTATGAGATTCACACAGAGTACCAGAGCAGCATTCCCAGCGACGACAATCGAGAGCAGGCGATTAAGTCTGGCTTAGTTAATATCCTGATCGCGACTGATGAGACTTCGCGTTTTCTTGACATTAAGAACAGAAATCCCATCATAATTTAAAACTTGCTGCGCAACTTCGAGGCTTTGGACATATGTTGGTCGCTCAGTCCGAGCCGGTAAGACAGGGCTATAGACGATTAGCTATATATCTCTCGGCAGGACTGGGCCATGTCCAAGTAGCTAATTGAATCCTTAGGGAGGCGTAGTGGCTTGAGGTGGTATACAATCTTCACAACATGGCTAGACAGTTTAAACCCTATGAAACAAAAGCGTGCTTCTATTGGCGGAAGCTTTGGTTAAGAAGGGGCGGGGCTGTGACTGTGGCGACGGCGAATGGATCGATCTGACGTTGGATGGTTGTTTCTTGATTCGATCAGAGCGATCGCGACGATTTCTGTAAGGAGCAAAATTTTGATTCAAATTTTCACCTTTCAAAAATTTATAATTCTTTGTGTGTGTGTGGCTGTGTTTGTGTTTGCCAGTGTTTGTGTGTGCAGTTCCAAATGTCATCAATAGTGCAATGTCATCAACGTCACGACACTTTCAATCTACAAACGTGACGCAACCGACTCTCTCGCTGTCAAATTTTCTCTCTTTTCTCTCTTCTAAAATTTTGCTGATGGATTCATCGATGAAAAGTATATGAATGTTTGGCCCAAGCTAAGTTTTTCTTGTTGAATCGTCGCGAAAACTTTTATGAGGACATGGCCATGTTAATATCATTAGTAATTTGCATGGAATGTCAAACAATAAAGTTTTGCTTGCAATAATTTATGAATTATTAATGACAGGCAGCTCTTTATCATACATTTTATCACCTAAGAATTATTTCTTATGCAAAAAATCTGTTTAATTTAACTTAAACGAATTGTGAAAGGAATTGTATGTAAAAATGTAAACTATTTTGTGTATGGCAGTGTTCTGGATTTAGATATATGTATGTATGTATATATGTTAGCTGTGGCTACTCACCGATGACTTGTTAACAGCATCCCAATCGATAAGGGGCGGTAGATCACCATCGTCCCTCGGTGGCGGCGGATTATAGTTATAGTTTTCACGGGGTTTATCGTAGCTACCTCTGCCGTCGCCGCCGCCATTACTGTTGCGGTCGCGTCCGCTGAAAGCGTTGTAGCTGGTCAGATTGCGCACATAGTCTGCGGCATCGCTGACGTCCTTTTCACTGTTGCCCGAAATCTTGACGAACTGGTCGAACTTGCTCACATCGAGGCGAACATTAAAGTCAGCCTGGATACGGCTGATGGTCGATCCGCCTTTGCCGATTAGCTTTCCCATCTTGTTGTTCGGGATGCTAACAGACTGGCTGAATTTTCCGTCATTGCGAACAGTTCGGCCGCCGCCACTGCCGCGGTTTTCGCGACTTCCCCATCCGTATTCATCGCGGTTCTCGCGTCTTCCTCCGTCGTAGCTTTCACGCTTTCTGTCGCCTTCAAGGCTGCGCTCGTATTTATCATTTAATTCCGCGTAAGCCGGGTATGAAGCCGGCTCTTTGTAATTTGGATCGTCCCAATCGAGTTCAGACATCACGAAAGCTGCTTTGTATTTGTTTCTCGCGAAAAAAAAAACAAAACGAAGCACGTGAAAAATGCTGACTTTGCAAATGGATTTCAAACGGTAAAATTCCTTTGCGCGTGTGTTGGTATTAGTGACGCCAAATGAAACGGCTTAGCGAATAATTCGTGCGATTCAAGGAAGGCTGCAAGACAGCAAACAAATTTTATTGCCTAAACTTACTTGCTATACACTATATACTTACTCTGTGGAGTATTCTAGACCATTTTCCTGAAAGGCACGAAAGAAAAGAAAAATTGAAACCGCCGGCTTTGACAAATGCTTTTAACACAGAGTTGTATTCCGATTGGGACTTCAAGATAACTATTGCAAGGTAACTATCGTTTCATTGAGCTATCGATGAAGAAGAAAAAAGAAGAAGAAAAAAATTCCGTGAGCGAAAAACTTCATATAATAAATAAAGGAAATGAGCAAGAATTTTTTGAAATGAAGGAAGTGTCATGAGCGAAAAACGTACTATATATTTATATTAAATAAATATTTAAATAGTTTTATGAAACAAATATAATAGCGATCATGATATAAATATTCAACGTAGTGTTGTCGACAAAAATCAGGTATTGGTACCCATAGACTACTCAGCCTAATGTGTGCGAACGAAACAGCAATGGATTAATTCTTAGACGGTGTGTGGGGCTAAAAGATTTTAAATTTTTTTTCATAAAATCATTTTTAATAATTTAAAATTCAGTTGTGACTAATATTTTCCTTTCTTTGTTGTTATATGCAAATTATTTGTAACGAATCATAAACTTGTGTTTGAAGCGCACATTGAAGTCATTAAAGAAAAAATTCGTTCGCACACATAGCAGTTTTTTGTCAAAAGCAAATATTCGATATTATATTAAATATATACAATTAAATTAAATACAGATATACAAGGTAGTCTCGTCGGCAAAAATCAGCTACCATATGGTGCTAGTGCGAGGGGCTCAGGCTAGTAAGTGTGAACAAAACGACAATAATTCTTAGATGGTGCGTGAGGCGTAAAGGTGCTTTATAATAAAAAGAGTTCAAATTTATTTTCATAATATATAAATAATTTGGAATTAAAAATGTCGCGATGTTTTGATTTCTACAGGTACCGTAAAATAAATTCAGCTGTAACTAATATTTCCATGACAGATTTTGTTGTCCTAAAATGATCTGTAATGAAACCAAAAATATGTATCCACCCACAAAATTTTCCCTAAAAAAAGCGAATAGCGATTTCCTGAATAGTATCAATGCGATGTAAGCCTTTAATAATATACAGATATACTTATGTGCCGATATATACTTAAGCCATAAAATATCGATATCGATAGTTAACCGACAAGGGATGGGTTCTTTCCTCCAGTGTTGATAGGTCCCACATATCCGTGCTTTTCAGCACTATTCAACGGTTTGGCGGCTCCTTCAAAAAATGCAAATGAAAAAGACAACTTGTTTAATTACTTTTATAATTTCCGTTTACTTAACACGCGGATTACAGTTTACGCGTGTATCCTTAGCCTACTACACTTACGACCTAATACAAATGAATCAAATCGCATTCATTACTCTCTCACGCGCGCTCGCTTCATATAAATAACTAAAACTAGAAAACACAAACACAAACTTTCCTCACTTCAAGAAGTAACTAAATTATATGCAGTGTGTAGTGCAGGTGTAGGTGTGGGTGTGGCTATAGCGCTTTGATAAAACTTAGAACAGTTTTGATAAGAACTTTGCTGTGTGTAAATATGGCGGAGTTTCCTTATTTGTTTTGGGGGAACGGGAAGGTTCTTTCTATTTGTGTGTGGCAAGTCAGCAGAAATACATAGTTGCAGTGCATTTTTGGATTTTCATTGTTCTATGTAAAGTTTTTAATATAGTTTATGTTGGTGTAGTAGGTATAGTTAAGATTCGCTTACAGGCTAAATTTAAACTAAATTAACATATACGAGGTGTTCTTTCTTCTCAAACAATTTTTTGCAGTTGCTTGTTTTGGATTACTTTAGGTATTTGTTTGTTTTTTTCTCTTGCTGGTTTCAGGGATGTGAAGAAATACATTACAAAAGGCTCTTAAAAATTACAGAAAATAGTGCAAGCTGCAATTGGTATATTCCCCTTTCCTTGTTGTTATGTTTTTATGTTTTTTTTAAAGGTACGCTTGTATGTACATTTTGTGAATTTACGTGACCCCAAAAAGGTGGCTCAGTGTTAGATGTTTGATATATATCATTTGCATCACCTTAGTTTATAGGAAGTATCAGACCGTTTTTAGCTTTCTATGATCCGAATTGATATACTGTATGTCTCCGAGAAACGTAAGACAAGCCTCTTGTTTTCAACTTAATTGTTGCTGAAGATGTAATTGAAAGAAACCTGATCACCCATTTTACTTCTCGTTTAGCAAAAATACAACATATCAATCCGATTGCCATCATCATGAACTTGGCCAAGGTCTATACATTTTCTTTTTATTCACAGCTGCTTGGTGGCGGCTTCTCCTCCGTTGGATGATCCTTTCTCAGTCCCTCGGGTTGGCCGCCAAATGATTGCTCCTGCTTTCCGGCGCCTCCTCGCAAACGGGCGTGGCCGGTATGGAGATGCAGGACATGGACTTTGGGATGGGTGACGCGGGCGCATAGCTGGACTCTAGATTTAGCCTCAACTTGGCCGGTGAATTCCGCTTGAATACGGCCAACTGTCGCGTGGGCGACAGCAGACTTGGCTTGCTGATTGCGCAGGATACGGATGAGCTGGTGGACTGCAGCAGAGAGCATATGCCGCTGCTGCTGGTGGAGCTCGGGGAATCTAGCTCCGAAATTGTGGAAGCCGCCGCCGAAGTGCTGGGCTCATCGGGTGTTATCGGAGGTGACGTTAGACGCGAGGAGCAGTTACTGCCCGCCAGACTGCCGGCGCCGCTGTCCACATCATCGTAATCATAGACATCCTCGTCCATGGCCTCGCTGTCCGACTTGGACTTGCCGCGATCCCTTTCCCGCTTCTCCTCGATCTCCTCCTGTTCCGGCTGTTCCACCAGTTGACTAGATGACGATGGGTGGTTAAGTGCCACCGTTGATACTCCACCCACCGACGGGGTACTGGGACTGTGAAGGTGCGGGGTGGCCGGTGCCAGGATGCCGCTTTTCCGCAGACTCTGCTCCAGCTCCAGCAGCTGGCCCATGAAGTTCAGGTTGGGCGAGATGATCGGCCGGGCCACTTTCACCAGCTTGTAGGCCTCCAGCAGGGAGAGCGCCTTGTACCGCATGACGTAGGCGATGGCGATGGTGGCGCTGCGCGAGATCCCCGCGTGGCAGTGCAACAGCACCCGGGAACCCGTTTTCCGTGCATCCTCTGCAAAATAACAACAGGAAAAATCGTTTTAGTTGGTTGTTTAAGGCTTGCAGAGTGGTTTAGGGAAGGTGTTTTCGATGCAAATGATTTATGAATTATTATTCGTAATTTTAAGCAATCTAAATATACATTTATTTTATATTAGAAGCGAAATAGTTCCTGTACTCAGCCGGCGAAAAGTAAACAAGCTTTTTTCAAGCCATATTTGTGTAGAGTTTTCTAGGTTTTAAATTAAACATTTTATTATTGTGACCTTCTTAGCTAGAATTTTGAGGGAATATCTTTACCAACAAATACAACAAAAATACTTTTAATGCAAAACCTTCGACAGATTTTTGTTCTTGCCAATATTTATATTTTTTCACTCCTCTAGTGCCATTTTTGTTTACTTTCTTGCTCTATCTAGCTATTTATATCTTAATTTTTTTTTTGTGGTCATCTCTGGCGAGGGAGAAACTTTTTCGAATTTTGAATGTCGAACGTGGAAGCTTCGATTGCCTGCTGTTGTTGTTGATATTGCCCTGTCGATAGTGCCGATGTATGCGTGAGTTGTACTTGATTGCTCGCCGCCTCTCTCCCGCTCTCACGCGATGGCTCTCTCTCCCACCTCCGCCTCTGTCCCACAGTCGCCCTCTCTGCCGTCCTCGGCAACTCAACTGTGTGAATTTTGCTGGATGGATGAGTCATCATCATTGCCAGCAGCAGCGGCAGCGGAAAGCAACAGCAACAACGGCAACTGAGGCTTATTGACAGAACATTTTTATACCCTCGCACGCGCACACATACACACATTTATAATCGAGTGTACACACACACACAACACATACACGTGGACACATTAACTCATAATTTACGTTGTTATTTTTGGGCAAAGATAAGCAAGCAGCGGCAGGAGGAAGAGGAAGAAGAGGAAGAGAGCCCCAGAAGAATCCGCAGCATACGGCGCACTTTTTTCCAAGGCTCACACAGCTCACATAATCATATACAGTGGACATTCGATAAGCGAGCTACTTGTGTAATTATTAGGCACACTGTCAAGTGTTTATTTATTTAATAAAAACTATATTTTATAGGTTCAAACTTTTTCAGGAACTACAAATCTCCAAATAAAAATATATATTAATATACATATTAATATATTAATGATAGCAAAGAGTATAGAACTATATGTACATATGTATGTAATTATGTTTGTATTCATACTCCTTGCTGATAGACAGAAACCCAGAGCTAAAGCAGTTAAAGATCCCTTTAGAACAGAGGTGCCCACACGCATTCATTGACACTTTAGACTAGAGCTTGTGAGAGCAAGACCGTGCTGTCTTTGCCAGTCAGCAAAGCTTGCAGACTGTCGAGTCTCTCTGTTGGGCATCGCTGCTATAGAACAAAGCATTTTTCTTTTTCCGAAAATTTCTAAGATTTACGGAACAATTCTTTATACCAAATACATAAGTTTATCAATCTTATAGAAGTTAGACTGTAGCGTTATTAAGCCACCACCGAAAAAAATGAAGCCACTATCTTATCGTACAGGAATTGGTTGTGGTCTGATTTCGGTTCGGTGGTGGGCTGTGTGCGAGCACTCCCAGTGGAACCCATAAGGTCGACGATTACGGGACGGGTGGAAAGGATGGTTGGAACAGCCTTTTCTAATCGATGCTTACTCATAAGGCAAACAAAGCAACACTTGTCTGATTTCCAAACAGTGTTGATAACCGAGGCCAGTCGCCGGGCAGAAGCGAAGCCTGGCTGTTAGTCACCAGGCGCCCCAGTACCCGCATAGTGCCCCCCTCTCTTCAGTATATTTGTACTGTACATTCATATATGTATGGCAAAAGGAGGTGATATCAGCGATAAACTTGGAAGGCGCGTGGTGTAACCCCCTCGCAATTGCAGTCGGCCCCTATATATATTGACAGTATATAGCCTTCACTCCCCCTTTTTTATTTTTCCCCCAAACCCTTTTTCAAGTGGAGCGATAAACGGGCTCGCCGTGTTTGATTTATCAATGAATGGGTGCAAAGTAGACAGCGATAAGGATGATGGGTACCCGGGTACCTTCTACCAGTTCGATTTCACAAAATTCGACTACAATTATGAATTGCAGTTTACACACCGCAACAACAAGTCAAGTGAAATCAAATCGAGTTAACGCTATCGCTGCTGGCCGGTATGAAGATGATATGGCAACTATAACCGTGCCTTGGGGAAAATCCATCATAAATAATCAACTACCAGTCCGATGATAACCGATAAAATGTCGAAAATGGAGGTTGTTTCTGAGTGCTTGAGTACCTAACTTAAATACGTCAGAGCCCCCAAATGGGTTCTTGCCTCAGAAAGAGAGAGAGATGGCCTACACTGGCCAAAAAGTCCCCTCCTTAGTTGGAAGCAATTTGTCTAGGTATTATATCTTCAGCAGGGGCTTCACAAAAACCATTTACTACCAACACAAAAGTTGTAAATTATTGAAGATCGTAGAAGATAGGCTTGGAGATAATAGCTCTCCAATAGGTATCCAACCTCAGTTTCCATTAGTTTTTTTTTCAAAAAATTCAACAAATTGAAACTGCATTTACAGAAATATTCAGTTCTTGGTGATTTCTCTAAGTGTCAGAACACGGGACTCGAAAGAAGCAAGTAAAGAGATGACCAATCTATAAGGCGGGCCAAAAATAGACCCACTGATCGAGGGGGGAGGCCAAAAGAGGCCGACGCCTAGATAAAGAAAGATGGTCATTAAGCGTACAATGGCAGACAATTGGTCACCGTCCACGTTCATGTCCCCGTCCCCGTCTCCTTGCCGTTCCGTTCCCCTGCCATTCGCACGGCGCTCATAAATCCTCTTAGTTAATGACCCCGTCGCTCAGACAGTTAAAATCGCGCATAAAACGCGCCGTAAACGCGTCCGTCTCGCACACACAAGCACACACACCATATGATATGATATGATATGACTCATATGGCTAGAAGAGGCCGAGAATACAGGAGGGGAAGTAAAAGGCAGGGAACCCGGAGTTTCGCAAAAAGTCGCCCAAGAAGTAGCTGTAAATGATGAATGAATTTCGCAAAACTCTGAATTGAGTCACTTCCAAGTTGGACTAGTTAATTGAGCTCAAGTTCTGTTGCAACACTGGGACTTGGGTTTATTTCCATATCTAGATATCATATAAGAACCTTCAAGACAACTAAGGATTGTATTAATTGTAAACTTTGAATTTTAAGTTTGCCATAATATCCATATTTAAATATAATATAAGAACCTCAAAGACAACTAAGGATTGATATAATTGAAAACTTTGCATTTTAAGGTTGAGAATTGTCATAAAATCTATATTTATATATAATATAAGAACTTTATCCTTAACTAATGATTGTAGTAATTGTAAACTTTGCATTTTAAGTCTTAAAATTGTCATAAAATCCATATTTAGATATAATATAATAACTTTATAAACAACTAAGGATTGTAATAATTGTAAACTTTGTATTGTAAGTCTTTGTAAGTCTTAAAATTGTCATACATCCGCTCTAAACTATACCCAGCTTTCTCCAGTGTACTTACCACCAGAAAGTGGGATCTCATCAGGCTAATCTTTCGTCGCTCATGACAGTTTTAATAAAACCGTTAATCATGGTTATATCTAGAAAGCCAACAATTATTTGTTTGTTTTGCTTCGCTGTTATTTTTGCATATTTCTGTGTGTTGTTTCGCTCAGAGAAAACGGAACTCGAAGATAACTCTATGTTCGGAGAGGGGGACGACTTTTTGCTGGATTATTGGGAAGCGAAGCTTAGGTAATTGTTTATTGTTCGTGACAAATATGCGACCATATATGTTGCGGCTGTGACTGTGACTGGGTAATGCAAATGAAAATGGAACTGGGGACGGAGGATTAGTAATCGCCAATAGTTGTGATACTTTATGACTAAACGGACCCAGTTCACCGGGGCGCACATTTTCCGGCGATGAGTGTGGATGAGTGATAGATCCCAAATCGTGTCTATAATGGGGCTGTCCACGATTCCACTATGCCACGCAGGGCCGAGCGTCGTGACTCCATTTAGGGGGCGCGATGCGTAATGCCAACTTTGGGGAGTCACCGAATTCTCAAACCCAGAGACTGCTCTACCTTCCCCTTCCCGGTAACACCGATGAATGGATGATTAAGTGCAACAGTAGCGATGTTTTCTTTACTTTTTTTTTTTTATTGTTGTCGTCGGGCCCCCGGGTGCGTCATCTGGTGATTTGGGCTCAGAAGTGGGCCAAGTGGCAGACAACTGTCTGACAGCTGCGATGCGTTGGTATGGTATTCGGATGGGAATCGGATGGCTATATGGTTGCAGTATCTCCGTCTGACCAGACGTCTGATGACTGCCTGTCGCGACGTTCTTGCTTCTTGTTCTCAATGTCCGATTGCCCAATGCATCATTTTCACTTTTTTCACTTGATGATTAAGCCCCGGATCTGGGACCCGGACCCAGGGGTCAACTTCAAAGTGTCCCCGGGGGCGCGAAACTCTCGCAACTCCTCTGAGTCATGGCCAGAAACAGAAACAGAAACGGCAACAGAATTGGAATTGAAAACAGAAACTGAAACTGAAATAACCACCGAGTACGTGGAACATGATATATATGAATGAGAATGTTTGTAAATTGTACAGTAAGGGTCAGGGAAATAGTAACAAGAAAAAGGATTAGCTCGTAACCAAAAACATAAAGGATTCACGAGATATGAAAAAATATGGTATTTATTTTCTATTTTAGATATAAACTTGATACTTAAAAGCAGTATTATGTTCTATATCAACAACTAAGTGGGTGTCCCCCCTTATATAATCAAGAAAATCATTGAAGGAACGGGCTCCTTTTATAAATGAATATATTTTTATATAAAATAATTACTTAATCATAGTAAGTATGAGAACATCCCCTAATATACGAAGTTTGCAGATCTAAGGACTTTAAAAGTTGATCATGCTTTAAGGTAATTCTTTTTTTTAACTTTCTTTCACCTTAACCGATACTATTCTCATGCTGGTAACTGTTCTTGCCCAGGGGCATGTTGTCAAGCAACAACAAGTAGTTTTGTTTATTTTCAAAATATTTAATTACTTTCGGAGACCGAGCGAGTGTTTATCATTAAGAATGCCCGCTTACTCATGCGTGTTTCTGATTCAGTCCGAGGCAAACAGAGAGAGAGAGACAGAGATGACGATAGTGTGAGTCTGAGTGCGGCAGGTGCCGCCAGGACACTTAAATGGCGATAAGACGCCGCTGAATCATCCCGAGACAAAGAGAGAACGAGCAGAGCACGGATCACAGAGGTGGGGAAGTGGGTGAGAGGGTGGGAGGAGGCTCTCAACTTGACCTTCAACTTGGCGAAGCTCGACTTTGACGTGTCGAGTCATGCGGAAACAACAAAAGCTCAAAAGGCTGCCTGGCCTGCCTGCACTTTGAAGTCGCCTTCAACTCAACCGCGAGTGAGCCAGTCGGATGGCTCAGGGAGTGATTCATAAAGAGCATGCGCAGCGTCAGAAACAACAAAAATAAGCAACAATCGCAATGTTTCATAAACAAATTGAGCACACGCAAAAAAACAAAAAAAAAAGGTAAGGAGGAAAATCAAAGTGCGCGGGCGCAAAAGTCTTCAAAAGGGAGGCAATAATGAATAAGTACACTGGAAATGATTTTGTAGTCTTTTAGGATTAACAAAATTGTATAAAATATATTTAAGTGATATAATAAAATATGTTTTTGGTTTATAATTTATATGAGATCAAGTGTGGTCCTAACTTTAACAAAAAACTTTAACTTTAACTTTAACGAAAGAATACTAACTAACTAATCATAATTATTTTAGATTTTAAGATAAATGCATCAAGAAGAAGAAGATGATATTAAGAAGATCTATCTTCTATCATCTTGTCCTATAAATAAGTGATCTTTAACCAAGTGATTTACATTTCTCCGAGTGTACAAAGAAGGAAGTGTGTACGTGGGCGTGGTTCCCTGTAAAATTATAAATGATTAAGTGCTTTATAATTTCGCATTTCTCATGCGCCCGGCACGAGAAAACAAAAATAATAATAAATAAATACAAAAAAAAAAAAAAAAAAAAAAAAAAAAAACCGAAGTCACAACGCAAATTTCAAATTCGAAATTCCTGTGCGAAGATTTTCAGTTTATTTAGCTCGCTTGGCTTTTGCACTTTATAAATAGCCGGCTGACGAATATTGAAATTATGTGCACGGGGGCCAACAAAAATGTCACCTCGAGGTTTTTTGGTTCTTTCTTGGTTTTTGTTGTCTGCCAACGGATTTTCGATTACTCATTAGTCGCAGGACTGTTCGAGTTGTCTCTCTTTTGCACGTACTCTGAATGCCTATCTACACACAGGTACAGCTGTGGTCAAAATTATAAAGGTGGCTGTTCCTTGAGAAGAGAACTAAGGTAATATTGAAGCAATCTTTACTTGATTCAAATAATGCAAATAAAGTTGTTAAGTAAATTTGTTTTTAAATCTATTTTAGTTGCATTTAATTCTTTGATTTTATTGTTTTAAATTTGGTATTTTTGTAAATAATCAGTATAAATACCGAAATACTATTTAATACTATTTAAACCATTCTGATGTAGGAATATGATGCCAGCTAATTATTGTACAATATCCAACATAAATATTGAATAGATAAATGGTAACCTTCTATATTGTATATTTCTAACCACAACTGTGCTCGCTATGTATTTGTACATATGCATTCATAGTTTTATCTAATCATATGTGTACTATATAGAATTGTGGTATCACCAAATGTTCTCGAGGGGCCTCCGTTTTTTTCAGTTTACTTAGCTGCTTCTACGCCTGTGTGTGCACAACCCGTACACCCGTACTTGTGTCCCTAAGTGTACCCGTAAACGTAACCCGTAACCGACGAGTATATATTGTATGCTCCCCCCGTATAGATTAAGTTAGTTTGTTAAAGAGGCCTTCTCCTTCGTTTGCTGGCAGATAAAAAAAAAAAGCTGATGGCCTGTTAACTGATAACGTGATAACTTGGCGCACAAATAATATGCGCTATATGGGTACAGTCAGCACAGACACCGTGGCGATAACTTGACAAATTCGATAAGAAAGTATCGAGAAAGCGGCGAGTTAGATAGATAAGTGCCGTTACAGTGAAAGTTCAACAGGGGATATTCGAAATTGAACGAGAAAATTCCGTTTATTTACCTTAGTGATTCTGTCTGTTGTTTCCTTGGCCTTATTTAAACAGCTAGCATATTTGTTTATGATTATGGCCTTCCTAAATTACGTATTTATTTTTCTTAAATCCTACAATTTTTAAATGTTTACCCAGAGCACCAAAATACATTTTGGTCTTTTGTATGTTTTATCTGTTGAAGGCGAGTTTCTTTCAAATGATGCCTTCTTCATTAAAGAGTAAATTTTTGAAAAGGTTTTTAAGTACATTTTTTGGGAATTGATAGCGATAATTATGTAATTATTAAATTAAAGATAAATATTTAGGTTTGCTCGTATTTACTTCTTGATATATCTCTCTCTCTCTCTCTCTCTCTTCATAACCTTAAAATCCTTGTGATGATCACTCAACTATTTCGAAGTGAATCCAAAGTGTGATACCGTTCGATTTCCTGACAATTGAGTCTTTGATTGCTTTCTAGGCCAAGTGGCTTCGGCCAGAGTTTATCATTCATGTTAATGACACAGCATAATGACATTAGCATTATCCGACAACTACGACGGCAATAATAACAACAACCTCGAACTCTGCCGCTGCCTAATGAGCCTCTGTCGCGGCCTCTGCCGGCGTTGAGCTCATTTCAAGCTTTGCTTCACATAGCGGTGCTTCCTCCTTTGGCCCCCTCCGCCAGCCAACCCACCCGCACACACAAAGTGCTGTTATGATGAATGGAAACGAAACGCAGCGCAACACAACAATGAGAAATCATAAGAAGAAGTAGCATAATACAGGCGAAATAAAACAATAATAATAGGCATAAGGTGACGACGGCAAACCAAAAACGAATGCGCAAAAGGCACAGCACACAGAAAACACAGCAGACCGAAATCATGACTCATGCACTCAGTACGAAATACATATACTTTTCTCCACCTCCTGCTTTACTCCTCCTCCCCGTTACTTCGTGCCTGAGTACTAATGTGTTTCTGTGCGGGTGTGAGTGAGCGTGAGGGAGAAGGGGAGAGCATTTATAAAAATAATACTTGAGGTGAAGAGAGAGAGAGAGAGAGAGATGGGGAGTGGAGGTAACTGTAGTGGGTGGTGGAAAAAAAGACAAGAGACGAGACGACCAAAAAGGAAGCTGCTGATCTGACAGATGCAACAAAAGGATGACAGGGAAAAGAGACAGAAGCAAAGAGAGGGGCCAAGATCCATACAAAGCAGCTGTTGCTCACGCACCTGACATCCGCACCAACGCTCGAGGCCGCACGCACAAGGATAACCCACAAAACAAAAAAAAAAAAAAAAGTATACAAACGATGACTCATAAACAGGAACCGAAAATGTTTACAAAAATAGAACATATGCCAAAAAGAAACGAGCAGCGACCGACCGACCGAGCGAGAGAAAGAGAAGAGTGGGGTGAAAAGTGCCGTTGGCGGCGCAATAAATAGCAACAATAAGAAGCCAGCTGAAAAATCGATGCTGCTTTCCCGCTTACCCTCCCACAACCGCCTCCCACTCTCGCGCCGTCTCGCTCACTGTGTTCCACATTGCATTGTGAACGAACAAAACGGAATGGCGATGACTCATCGCCGTGGCACAGTGGTGGCCAAAAAATGTTTAACAGTCGCGCAGGAATCGAAGCGAGGCCGAGGACACAACCCTTATCAGAAAGGACGTTTGCGGTTGGTTAGCGTTTTGTTATTCTCGTTTGCTGCCCCGGCAATCTGCATAAAGTTGCCATTAACCGGGCAAACTTGTGTGCACCGCGGCAAATAATGGACAAATATCAGGTAATTTTTTTGCCAATATTTGTAAACATTTAAGTTTGTGTTGCTTTTAATTTAAAATGTCTGCCTAATAGTTTTTGTTTCATTATATTTTCCTTCTATTTATTCGTAATCATATTTTTCTTCAGTGCACTCTGGTCTATTATGCAAAGCAAACCAAAGCAAAGCGAGTAAAAGCAAAGAGAGCAGAAAGGAAAAGCCAAGCGCAGGAGCAGCGACGTCATAGTCGCCGAAGCCGAAGTCGCAACACAGTAACGGCACTAAAAGTCAGCAGCAGCAGCAGCAACAGCAACAACAGCTGTGACGACGACGCTGCTGCCGCCATGCTGTCTGCCAACGCCAGCACGCAACAGCAACAACAATGCGGCGGCGAATGGACGAGAAGGAGACAGAAGGAACGTGGATAAGCGTAGGAGCAGCAACAACAATAGCACTGAAGAGGAAGAAGGAGCAATGCTCCTTTACCCTCTCACACCCCAATTGTTTCTATGTGCGACAGAGAGGGAGTCGAGACTTTGGTGCGAAATCCCTGGGGATTAGGGATTAAATAATAGATAATTAAAAATAAATTCTTTAGGAACTCTTTAATATTATTAATCCTAGTAAAAGTCTGTTTTGGAACTAGTATGAAAAATATTTGAGAGTTTTAAGACAAACTTATATCCTTTGGCGTCCAAGCAAGTGGAAAAAATTACTCAGAAAATATTATCCTCAATTATGTAATAAAAAAACTGTATATATTTAATTTTGAATTAATCATTCATCATCTTTTTTTTTATGACAAACATTCCTGAACGATTAAATTTTATCTTCTTTTCTAAATATTTTTAGAAGAATTGTTTACTCATTCAGTTTTATCTAAGTCTTATAAATTAAGTCTTGAAAAGCCTAACTGTTTTTAACAGATTGTTTAACCTACTAATAACATTTACTTATTTTATTAAGCTGCTGTAAATTTTTGTAAAATATTACTAAAGTCTAGAAAAATGTGCAAATAAAACGGAATAAAAAATATCATAAAGTACTTTGTATTTGTTGATAGAAAAATATAATAATAGTTTCTTATCAGGAATTCGTATAAGCATACCAAATAGATAGAAATAAAATAAATATTAAATAAATAAATATTGATTAAAACTTACTGAAATATTCAAAATAATTACTTGAATTTCAAAGTACAAAAAATAAAAGAAAGTATTTTTTAAATTGGTGTGACCTTATACCAGTTTTTTTGGGTCAAAGACACTTAAAATTAAATACTTAATATTTCTTTTTGGGAAACCAAATCCAATACGTGATAGATCTGAAAGAAAGACACTACCGTGTTGAACAGAGAATACCACTCTTTAGAGACACCTATTTTGGAGGTCGCCAAAAAACGCCCACTTGAGTTTTCTCGCGCGCTTGTTTTAAATGAAATATTTGCACTACTTAAATCAGAGACGCTAAAAAAAACACTAATAATACTGCTCGTGCACACGTGCCGAGATATTAGCTGCTGGTTATAACAAAAAAAAAAAACAGAAGAAAAGAAAAAAGTACAAAACAAAAATACTTGATGAACAGCTTTGGACATAGAAAATGGAAATGGAAAAATGCGATTGACGTCAGCATTATATTCCACGGCTAAAGCTATAGACCTCGCCGCACGTCTCGTTCCTCGTTCTTCTTCTAGTCCGCCCCGTGTGTACATATTATTATTTTCATTTAAAATTAACAAAAGTATAGTGTGTTCGCTTGTGTGTGGGGGAAAAGAGCTGAAGGCAGCACAAAATGCCAAGAGCACAAAGCCCCACAAAAAAAAGGGGCAAACAAAAAAGTCAATAACGAATTTTCCAGCCAAAACGAAAAGAAAGGGAAGTGGAAGCCAGACTAAAGCAAAGCCGTTATGCAAAAAAGAAAAAATCCACATAAATGACCGCTGAAAAAGCCCGCCGCCACCAGGCATCCAATAACAAGTCACGTTTAGCAATCGCCAATCGCAAATCGTAACCAAAGATGATGACTAAGCGTAACTCGGATTCAGATTCGGATTCTCAGACTCAGTTCGGGGAGCTCTAGCTTCCACAGAATTTCGTATTATTATTATAACTTTTACCAAGCGACAAACAAGATAATTTAGTCTGGCCTAATCTCCGACAAATACTTGGGAAATTTCACCACGTTTTGGGAGACATTCCTCTATTTGACAACTGCGAAATATCCGCAAAAGCTATATACTCGGAATTATTAAGAGAAAAACAAATCCTTATCTTAAAATGGTTTCATACTAAACTTTCCAAGAAATGGTCACAAGTTTTTAAATCAATACTGAATGAAATTTAAATAAAGTAAAGGATGTGATATCATCATTATTGTCAATAAAAAAATTGCTATGATGGAGATGGAATGAATGATTGAGGAAATACGCAGTTTGCGATATAAATATATGATTTATCTCTGCTATATACTGTGGACACTCACCGATGAAATCGAAGGCCTCCTGGAAGTACTGCTTGATGTTCTGATGGGGCGTATCGCTGGCAGGTATTTGCATATACTTGAGGCCCTGCAGATGACTCTCGTTGGGACTTTGGCAGGTAACGTTCAGCACACAGTTGGCGCCCACGCTGCTGGGATCGTCGGCATCGCGGCCATTGCCCAGTAATAGATGCGGGAAAACGGGCGAGGCGGGATGTGTTTCTATATCTGCAAGATACACATGCGGATTGGATCATTAGTTTTTATGAGTAAATAATGGAAAAGTTCTGGCCCATTGTCGGATTGCGATCTTTCTCTATCTATCTGTATCTATCTTGGGTGGAAGTTTGCCAATTCGCGATGTCATGCAACAAAAGAGTCTGGCCTGGCCCGGCCCGGCCTGGTCTGGCTCGGCCTGGCAGATGATGATGATCATCATCGCCTGGCCCTGTTTTCTGTATCTGTATCTATTGTTGTGTACAATGTCTAAATTTTGCTACAACAAATTGTTTATTTATTTTTTTTTTTTTTTTTGCTCCCCTCCGCAGGCGTTTTTGTTTCGTTTCGATTCGTCTGCTGGGGCTCTACGCGACTCTGTGGCTGTTGCATGAGTCATGCCACACACAGAGGCATTACGGCAATACGGAATAGTATAGTCTCAGTTCAGTTCGGTTCAGTTGGGTTCAGTTTTATTGGCAGTGGGCGAAGTCGAAGGGAGGGACGTCCAGAGGGGCTTGGGGTGGGCTTCACGTTGCCTCATGGCCGAGTTCCCCGAGTTCGTAGCACTCTCAATGAGCCGCGCAATTGTTTCTGCTTCTCTCTCTCTCTCTCTCTCTCTATGAGTATATATCTATAATTGTGCACTGTCCAACTACACTCCAAAAAAAAAACACCAAACAAAAGCTAATTTAACTATTTTCTATGATTGATTAAAGGGGGCGCCCCGAACTACAAGAATATATATCCCTTAGATTGGAAATTATCTTCTAGTTGTGTGGCTTCTTTTCTAATATATTTTGGTAACAAATCAAGAAAGTTATTCTCAGTGTTTAATGCTTAGATTGAATAGCAAAGTCCCTGGGCTCAGCATATGCCCTGCGGTTTTGGCCATAGCCGCCACCCACCACCCCTACCCTGCCTCATCGATTATTTGTCATTGGCTTGCGTGTTAATTGATAGCACTCAGAGCCATGGCAACTCGACGTCGTGTATATTTATATATGTATATATATTCTTTTTTTTTTTTTTTTTGGGCCGACTGCACTTTGTGGGTCACACGGAAATCACTTGCATTAGTCATCGACGATCGCAGTGGTGGGAACACCGCGTTGGAACCTTACACGTAAAGATGATTGTCATTGCGGCATTTACGCAAGCCAACACTGATAGTGCAAATAGTACTATATATATATATGTATATATACATTTGTATAGTATGAATGCAATTAACGGATTTCATAAATATTTCCACAGTGACTCAGTTGTTGGCATTTGGGTAAACAGGAATCGCGAGTGTCTACTAACAAATACTGCCAGGGATCTGGGAGGGGTGATGATAAAGTCGCCATATGCCGTACAGTAATCGTTCGCTAATTAGTCTCCTCAAGGGTATTTCCAATTTACACATAAATCATTATTTTTTGGGGTTTCCTGCGATATTGCATTGACCTTATGACTAGCTTTAGGTGAAGTACTGTTAATGGTTTTGTAGTGACTCATGTAGGCCTAAGTGGTATTAGCAAATGTACGCCTTACTTTCTGATTTTGTTAATAATAATGAGAGAAAAGTAAGGAATCTATCTATCTATATAAATATACTAACTAGCAGTGCAATCTATAAACCCCATTCATCCTGATAGAAATGTGAGATAGAGCTTACAAATAATGTGTTTTAAATTGATTAGTCTTTCCTCAAAGTGCTGAGTTATTAATAAATGTTATATATAAAGAAGAGATCAGCTTAGTCCTATTAAGAACCCGAGGTAATATCACGGTGCAATCACAAGTCTGTCAGGTGGAAAAAGACCCTAGACGAGAGATTAAGTACTTGAGACTCAGACGTCGACGTCAGTGGGTAAAAAATATGAGTAATATGCAAAAGTTCGCCCGAGAGTTTGACATTGAAAATTTCACTGTATTACACCCGCTGTTGTTGTTATTATTTCTCGCTTTGTTTTTTTTTTTTTTTTTTTTATTGTTTTGCATGTGTTTTGCTGCTTTTCGCATATTTTTCATACACATGTATACAGACAGACGAACGCTCGATTTCGTAACGTGCAAAAATAAGCGCGAACGATTTATCTCACAGCACGTGCCGAAGCAAAAGCAAAGTTGTTTGCTTTTAATGTTAAATCCGAGCTCAGAAGAGCACTGAGACGGAGGGGGAAATGAGGCAAAATGACGGAAAGATTGTACAACAATCTGAGACAATTTATCGTCATGTATTACTATCAAAAGGGGGGAAAAGGGGAAAGAACTTAGGCCGAGTAGGAAATGAAATGCAATGATAAGCACAAGCAGCATTCTACATGCAACAATGCAAAAGCAGAGCAAAGAATCGAGAGATTGCTCGATCTGGAATAGATATGGGGTCGTTTTGGTTCCGCTCTCGATCGGAATATGGTGAACTCATGTAACTCGGTTGATAAAAGAGCTAGACTAACCGTTCTTGGTATGCAAACTCCCATGAATCATGGCTATAAAACGTTAAATCAAAAACAACAAAAAAATAAAGATTTCTTAATGGTAGCAACAAACTTCTACTGCTATTAAATAAAATAGTTTATTAACTTATTAGATCATTGTTCTAAAATGCTAATAATATATAAAGTTTGCTTCTGTTGAATGTTAAGAGGAAACAAACAAAACTTGGTTCTAAGCCAATCAATGCAATGATCACATCTCTCGGTATGTTTTAGCTACTGCTTTCTTAGTTATTTTAAAGATAGTGACCTAACCAGATTCCGAAATACGTCTCAATAGATTCCGGGATTCCCTAAACAAATATTTGCATTTCCTTTGTGATAACTCTGAAGCATTTGCAGACACAACCGCCAAACTTTGGCCAAACTGAGTCACAGACCTTTTGGTGAAACCCGTCTAGAGATCGCATAGCTCCGGCGCTGGGTTCCCCATTTCATTTAATGTGGCTTTCACTTACCATAGACCGCCGGACTGGAGCAGCTGCGGGTCAGTAGCGGCGTCCGTCCGCCGCCGCCGTTCATTGCCGTGGAAGATGACGTCGTCGATGTCACTTGCTGCTGCTCGTCACATGCCAGATTCTCCCTGGACCGCTTGTTGGGATAGTCCTTCTGATTGGCTGCAAAGGCAAAAGCACACAGAAAACACGCATTAATACGGCGATTTACAAAAAAAATAACTGATTATAATTGGCGGTTAGCGATTTGCTTAATTTTATATACCCCAATGATGTCAGCAGTGCGAAAAACTTGTCGCGCCAAGTCCGCTCGAATAAACCGCAAAAATGTTTCGCTTTAGCTTCGATTGCCGCCGCCTGCCAGAACTGACGTAAGACATTTATTTCGGCTCTGGGAGTTGTGTGTTGCCTGATTAGCAGCGGTACGAATGCAAAGCCAAAGTTTTCCACATTCACGAGAAGTCGGGAACTCAGCAGCTGAATAACTCGCTTATCACTATGAGCGGGCACAATTAGAAAACGCTTTGCAGCCGCGAATACTAATTTTCGTTGATAAAACGTAAACAAAGTGTAGTAATGACTATTAAGTGTGATTAGAACTATAAGTTCTGAATAGAACGTATTTCTTTAAATTAAATATCAGTGTATGATGACAAGTTTTGGGATCTTTAAGATCTTAAATTATCATTTTTATGCCTTTTATTTGTCAGATACTAAACTTTTTATACTTAATACATACTGAATTCAGAATAAATACTAAATTAAGTATACTGAATTCAGAATAAATACTGAATTCCGAATTAATACTGAATTAAGTATCTATTAAAATAAAAAGAAGGTAAATGTGAATTTTTAAGCTATTGCCAAAGCTCCCTTCACATTTTGATTGAAATTCAAGACACAGTTGTATCAACTAATATCTGATAAGATAAGTCGCAATATTCGCTGCTATTTTCGAGCAACTTCTCTCTGTGTATGAAAGGGGTCTTAGGAGGTTGAAGGACTGGTCTTTATCAGCTGCTGTACGCCTCTCGAGCATAGTGTCTTTTTTTTTAATGCTGGCAGGGAAAAGCCGAGGCACAAAAGCAAAACAACTTGAAGCGAACTACGGGGGAACTAATTCGCTGTTATCAGCAGCCAGGCGACCTCAAAAGCCAAAAAAACAGAAAAAAGCAACAGCCACAAAAAAATACAACCAACTTTTCACCGCAGGCAGGAAACGTTGGCTGAATTATTTTGTATCGTTTTTTTTTCGCTAGTAAAACAAGTAAAATCGCATGCCAATAGTGCATTGCACACGAACAGGGGCGGCGGTGGTATGGAGTGTGTGGGTTAGCGAGAGGGGTTCCTTCGGAACAGAAAATGGAAAGGGGGAAGTGTTAATTAATAAGCAGCAGTGTAGCCTTGTTTTCCTAAAAACAAGTTATCAGTCTGGTTTCTGTTATTGTGCCTTTGTTTTCAATTCAATATTGAGATTTTAAGAGGTACTGTTTCTAATACTAACTCTTTTCATATTTTTTGTTTAGTTAGTTTTAAGCTTAAGGCATTTTGGTAACCCCTTCTATTTACTGCAGCCCATTAGGACCCTGTCCCTGCCCCCCACACACATGCAACTCTCTCCGCCTGTCTCGCTTGCTCTCCCAACTTCAATTCGTTTCAAGTTGTTGCTGAGGCTGTTGCTTTTTCTCTCGCCATCCCTGTACTTCTCCTTCTCCCTTACTCTTGGGCTTGCTTCTTGTTACTGCTGTTGCTGTTGTTGTTATTGTTTTTGTTGTGCCGATGAATTCGTACTCGAAAGGTCGTTTCAAAGCGGGTTTTCAGTTTTCAGTTGGATTTTTTTTAGCGTTGCCAGGCCGCTTCAGAAACCTGCTTTGCTTTACATTTTTTGTCTTGTGTTTTTTATTTGTACTCGTATTTTGTTGGACGCGAATCGAAACGCTTCTTTTGCTTTTATTTTTGAAAGACACGCGAATTGTGAGTCACGGAATGGAGCGAAAAAAAGTAACTGACTCTGATCTCTCTCTCTCCTCCTCCTCCTCCTCCTCGTCTTCTTTATTGTATTTTTTTTGTGTGAAATGGAGACGCTTACGTGTGTTCGTCCCCTCTCTTTCCCTCCCACCCAAAAGTAAACAGGCAGCATGCCAAGCGGTAAATGCTCGCGGGAGAGAGCAATTCGTTCTCTCTTCTCTCTCACTCTCTTGATTGGTTTAAGTGTAATCTTAATTTGTATTTTACTTGATACTGGTATTGCTTTTGTTGTTGTTGCTGTTGTACTCACCACCAATGCGATTGTTGTTGTTGGTATTTTGGATTGGCATAAATAACAGAAGACACGGCGCTTCTCGCTTTATCCGCATTTTCATTTCACTTTTATGACTCACGCTGTTGCTGTCGCCGTCGCACTCACAGCAATTGTTGTTGCGTGTTGTTGACGTTGCCGTTGTTGTTGCTTTAGTCGCTGCTGCTGCTGTTGTTGTTTTCGTTGTTGTTGTTGCTGCTGTTCTGCGTTGCTCGATTCACACACATAGGCAAGCACAACACACGCACGCACACATACGCATAAACACCGCACGAAAAACTGTTTTAAAATTGATATTTTGCCCGTATAATCAACTATTCCTATGATTTTCGGTAGGAGGGTTTATTAGATAATCCACGAGCCACTTGTTGAGCCACTTCCCGTTATAATTTGGGTGTACGGTGTAAGTGTGTGTGTGTTGCAACCAGAAATCGAGTTTTATTTCCACTTGTAGCGCGCGCACACTTATTTCTTTTCTTTTCCAAAATTCATTAACCAAAAAACGCGCGTTGTTAAGTTTCTGTATGGTTGGTCGTAAGTTGTATCCAAAGCGAGGCGTTCTTGAGCGAAATGTAGTTTATATCCAATTAGCAGGTTTTTACATCTTCAACTCGTAACGCCGCTTTACTTTTTCAAATTAATTAAGCGGTACGTGACGTTGTTTTTTGTTAAATTGGTAAATGTTTTTTTCGAATGCCTTTTAGTGTTCTTTTAAAAAAGCTTAAAAATAAGCTATTTATCCAAAGGAATTATGATGGTAGCTTAACAATAATTTGAGCGCTCACGCAACAAATTACTTTCTTCTTCGAAATTCACGACACAACCGTCTTAGTTGACATTTTTTTTTGAACTGAAACATAGAGTAACTTATTAGAGGCACAATTTTTGCCGTCGTGCTATATCTCTGCCGACGTCGACGCAAGCTGTGTTGGAAGTAATCAGCTGATGGGATGTTATGTTGAAATGTGCGAGGCAGCAGCGATAGGCTGTGCTGCCCGTAAGTGACGCGTACGATAGAAGAGTACAGATATAAGCGTTCAAAAAGGTGAAATATGTGGAATTCACCTTGGCGCGCAATTTAAAACATCGGTTTAACTGATGAATTTTGTAAGTTTTTACTTCTTGGGAGTATATTTGTAAGGGTTATTTAGAAAGAAAACGGCTGGGGTGATTCCTGTGGATCTCAAATTGATCAGAATTTGCTTGTTTTTTAATAGTCTGCGCAAATATGATTAATATTATCAAGAAAATCACTTTTACCACATGTGGAACCTAAGAAAGAATGCGAGTTCTCAGGCAATTGAGATACTGCAGCCGATGCTTAAGTAACTTTACAATAAAGTAAACCGTAGGATCTTTGTTTATTAATACTAAATTATTTTTTGGTTTTATTACTTAGCTAACAAAATTAATATAATTGAAACATTCGTAAGTATCTTCATTAATTTATTATAATCATTTACAAAATATGAAGTATATTCTTTTTATGATAAAGGCTTCTGTGGCCTTCTTAGATTATGCTTTTGGTATCGCCTTCTTAATCTGATAAAAACGATAAAGAGGAATTCGACATAAATATATATATATTAAATATTATATATACATAAGTATATGGAATTTAAGCAAATATCAATTTGACTTACAAATATTTGGAATAAAAATAATTACTCAATCATTGTTTTCAGTTCCCAAACAACTCCCTGAACGATTACGTAATATATTTGGCAGCTCCTAACCGCCTACAGTCGAAAAAAGTTAAAAAACTGCTTATTGAATTGAAATTGGACAAATTTCTATCAGCTTTTACAAATTCAATCCAATAAGTTATCAAAGCCACAATACACAGCAATGTACTCCTTTTCCTTGTTCGTTAACAATCATACCCATGATACAATTATACATACATATACAATTATAATTGTATCATGATCATACCAATGTTTGTAAATAAAGAATTTCTAGTCATGTTGTTGTTTCACTCACTCCAAGCCGATTTTCCAAAGATATGGTACAGATCGGTAGAGAAAAGAATAGTTCAACTCGCCATCCACACTTCACCTCAGTGTTACAGCGCTTTGTTGTTTTAAAAGTGACGACTCTAGTTAGATGTAAAGGTGAGAGCCAGAGAATATTGGGCCTATATATATATGTACATAGCTACTCTCTGGTCTTAGTTAATATTTTTTTTTACTGAAATAATTTTCTGAAAATGCGCGCGAACTTTAATTTAAGGCCCACAAATTCCACAGTCCACAATCGAAATCCACAACGAAACAGTTCCTTAGCTGCCCATTTAGCTATTATCCCACTAGATCTAGCCTTTTTCAATTGGCCAGTGCGAGATAAATTGTAAAATTGCGGCTAGCGTGAACTCTAGCTATTTTCCAAGCAAACTACAGAAGATCTAGTACAAATTTGTTACATGTTGTTGTAACAAGTATATATTTGAATTATTTATTCTACATAAATTTTATTTATATATTGTTATTAAAATAAAACGCATTTTTTTATTTAGGAGAATAGTTGCAGTGGTAGCTTCTGTGTGTGAGAGTTCTGGACAACTAAGACTCAAACCATAATTGTATACTTACTACATGTTCCAGCAGGTGGCGCTTTTAACGCCTAACAATATTTTCAGATTATTCTTGAAATTTATTTTTGAAACTTTTAAATTCGTTTTTAAGATACAGTTACAGATACTTATAATTTGTATACAATTTTTGGGTTAAATATATTATAAGGTTTTAAGTATTCCTGAGGTTTGCAGATCATCCAGTTTTTATAAAACTTTCTTCTTAGTTGTCAATATCATGTGGAATCGGTGGCTGCCATCCGCCAAAGGCTCTCTCCAACTCCACGGCCATGCGAAGACACAATCGATCCTGATTTGGCGCCCCAATCACGGAGAATCCAATGGGGAGTCCCCGCTCGTTCAGGCCGGTTGGCACATGAGTGACGGGCAGTCCGAGTACGTTGAAGAGTAGAGTATAATCGATGCCCCAGAGGGAAAAGACCGACCACTTGTGCCTCGGCGCTGGTAAGTTTAAGGTGGGAAAGAGCAGCACTCCATTATCACCGAGAAGGTCCTTCATAGAAAGGAAAAAAATTAATAAATTAGACATGAAAGATAAAGGGAAAAGCTTGTTTCATAGTTTCGATTTCACCAAATTCATTTTGTCAACGTAATGGGACTTAAATCTAACGTTTAAATAATAAATATATTTGTTTATCTAGCAATTAGCAAAAGGTTTGCAATGGTTTTTAAACGAGTGATGTAGTTTTGTAAGTTAAGTTAAAGTGCTTACTAAAAATCACGCTTTACAGACTTAATAAAACTTTAAAAGGATTATGTAAATGCAAGCTAATATACTTAGCTTTAAAGGTCGGTCTAAATCTAGCAATGTTAATAGTATATATGAAGCCCTTTATTAAGGGAACAGCTGTTAAGGTCTTAGTAAAATATACTTTGATTTAATTCAGCTTGATCTTAATTTAAAACCTTTTTCTATGAGGAGAACACTGTTAGTTTCGTGCGGGACCTACGATTGTTATCTTAATTGATCTCACTTACTCGGAACTCGCCGATTAGGTAGTGTGCCTCTTCGAGATATTTATTGACCCTTGATCTTGACATGAAGGCATTCGTCTGTCGCATGAGTTCGAAGATCAGGGCATTGGTTGTATAGCACGATTTACCTCCCAGACTCTTCACAAGCTCCCACAGAATCTTTCGCACTATGCCCGAACTTCCATTTGAACACTCCGCTTCCAAGAGACTATCCATTGCATCCTGTCCAGCGATACTAGAAAGAGACATTTCCACGGAATTCTCGAGATTCGGTAGCTTGGCTCGCTTCACCTCCAAGCCGAGGCTACTTAAATGTGTTGTGGCCCTGCAAATGGCATTCCTGATATCCTCATCCACTGACGGATGCATCAGACCGTTGACACCTTCAAAGCCCAGGGAATAGTGGACCTTGATTTGATTCAATTGGACAGGTTCGTCCAGGCGCAACTTAGCTGACTTCTCTTTGCCGGCCATCACTTTGAGTAAATCAGTTAAATCCTCGGCGAATCGTGTTATAGGTCCCTCCACCAAATAATGCTCGATATTCGGGTCTTTCGAGTTGGGAAAGTGACCCTTTGTGGGGACCACACCGCCGCTGGGCTTGTGTCCGAAGATGCCACAGTAAAGGCTGGGAATACGTATTGATCCGCCGATATCCGAGCCGATGCCAAACAGGGAGGCTCCAGCTCCATTTAGAGAACCCTGGAAGTATTAGGAGATACTTATATATATATTAAATATAAGTTCCATTAATTACCTCTCCTCCGGAACTGCCGCCTGGCGTCCTTTCAAAATCGTACGGATTCAGGCAGCGGCCATTCAGCAGGGTATCAGTTTCAATGCTAAAGCAATACTCCGGCGTGGCCGAGATCAGGAGGGGAATAGCTCCAGCGGATCTTAGGCGCTTTACTGCCTCACCATCTGCCGGGGCCTTGACCTCCTTCCGAGATAAACTGCCCACGGCAAAGGTCATGCCACCGATGGCGCAGGATTCCTTGACGGTCACGGGTAGTCCCAGTAATGGACGTTCTGCAAAGAGCTTCGCCACATCCTCTGTGGTCTCGCAATTGGCTATGAGCTCATCGACTTTGGCGGCTTCATCGAGAGCTGCTGTGTATCGAGATTCCACAATCGCATTCAAATGCGCATTAACCGATTCGATACGTTCGATATAAGCGCCCACCAATTCCAAAGAAGTCAACTAAAAAGGGAACAGAATAATGCCAAAAGCAATTAAGTTGTGTCGGTCAGATATATATTGTCATACATATTAATAAAGCACTTACAGCTTATCTTTTTGAACTTTGAACTCTCTGATTAGTAAAATATTCCATGATTCTGATTCTGCACGACTTGAAACTTTACAGTGAAAGATTGATATAAAAAAAGGTACTTCGTTTAAGTGTTGGCAATTACAAGACCATTAAGAATGCAGTAAGTATATATTTTAACAACCGAAAATTATAAATATAAACCCATAAGGTTGTAATGAATCATTTTATTTGTATGCTAAGTTACTGAGTAATCTTTAAGTTCAACTTTTATGGCGTACATTAATAAATTACAAATATTACTCAAAAAGAGGAGATATTCCAGCATGAGAATTGTATATAATTATAATATAATAATTATATTCATTTAATATTGATTCTTGTTATCAACATTTGTATACTTTACGAATTTTCACGAATTATCTTGTAAAGAAGCTCTACTGTGGAGATTCCCTGATGGGAGTTCTGGTGAAGATTTCTTACCTGACGCGATCGAAGGCGACTGCGCAGCTCCTGAACGCTGAGGGTGAGCAGGCGATTGCGGATCGGTGGTATGAGGGTCCTCTCGGCTTTCGGGGGATAAACGAACTTATCCAAAAGCGGAGAGACAATCGAAGCGATCAACTTTACGAAGATAACAAGAAGGCGTAGAAATATTTCCATTGCGTCCGAAAATCAGGAGAACCGAACGCGACGAACTCAGTGGAGAAAATGAAACAAGAATATCGAAAATCGAGCTTGCCGGCCAACGAAACGAGACAGAGCGAATCGAGAGAGCCAAAGAGAGCTGTTGATGATGTGGGGGCTGCCGGTGTGGGGAGTGTGATGGGTATCAGTGTGGGGAGAGTGAGCTCCAAAACAAACGCTGAAGTTTACGGAAGTGAGAGAGGGATCCCTCTCCCTCTCTCTCTCTCGAGACAGTGGAACAAATAACGCTCGCAATCGGTTTAAATCTTACTTTTCTAAATGTGGCTTTAAAAAATTATTTCTTTTTAAATTATGCCTAATTGCAGAGGATTTTAAGTATATGTACAGATATATATAATTTTTCTTTCGTTACGTTTAGCTAAAACGCAAAGCTCTTTCTGTATTTAGCTAAAATCCAATTTTATTATAACTAATATAACATTAAATGGTTTAAGTACCTATTAGAGATTCAACTTTTATTACAAAACGATAGTGTATAATGAACACCAAACAGGAGAATTTGTATTAGGGTATGAACTCAAAGATTATGCTGAATTAATTTCAGAGTTAGATCCTTGAGGATTAGCTCCGGGTGAGCTTGAATCACTCGAAACTGATGAGATGGTACACACTGGCGAAGACTCTTCTGCTAGAAGCAAAGGATCTTGCTCAGACTCATCGCTATTTGAAGGTCCACGAATAACTAAAGGCGAAGATCGAGTTGAAGGAACAACTTTGGGGGTACCACGACCACGACGACCGCGTCCTCGTACTTTTCCATGGATTTGTACTTGCTCAGAGTCATCGCCATTTGGAGGTCCACGAATAGCTGAAGGAGCCGATCGAGTTGATAGAACCACGGCGCTGCCACGGCGACCACGGCGACCACGACGGCCGCGTCCTCGTACTGCTCCACGGATTTGTGCTCGCTCAGAATCATCATCATTTGGAGGTCCACGAATAGCTGAAGGCGCCGATCGAGTTGAAAAAACTACGCCGCGGGTACCACGGCCGCGTCCTCTACGGCCAACATATCCTGCACGGACATCATTGTTTTCAGAAGCACGTGCACTATCACGTGACAAACCTGGGTTTCTGGTTTTCATTGAATTGCAATCTACGGAATATCTACACTAAAGGTGCTGTTTTTCTAAGTTTAATTAGTATTAACGAACTCACCACACTATTAACATGTAAGTAGTGATATTGTAATGTTAATTAATGGAACAATTAACAATTTCGCAACAAATTTGCTTTCCCCTAACGCTTTTAATAAAACAACAAAAATTTAAGCGTCGATATACAATTTTAAAGTGACCAAGTTTCTGAAATATCGGTGTATATCGATATTTCCTATTGCATAGATAAAGTTTTAATAATGATTATATTAAATATACTTTCCAATCTAATCTACAAAATACACATTTGGTAGAGAGTAATTAACAATGTTTTTAAATATAAACTAAAAAAAACCGTTTCGAATTTGTAAACAAAAAAAAAACCTCTTTTAACTATAATATTGGGCTCCAAAATGCTAACGAAATTGTGACCTTGCACGTGTACCAAATAATTTCGACGCGTTGGTCACTTCATTTCGAATTCGTATTAAAATTAAAGCTATTAAATACAAGTTACTAAAGTTATTAAATAAAAGACTACTTTTACTTCTTGGTGTTACGGAAAGCTGGATAGATTTTGTAATTCAATAGGGATTGCCGCTTTGCAGGTGGAGAACAATGTCAGTGTTGTTTTCTAGTGATCAGCGCAGTTCTCCGACGACGAGAGCAGTCCTCTCGGAGCGGTGTGATCCGGAAGAAGGCGGTGAATCACAATGCTACCAACCACCTCCACGTGGGATACGATCAGCACCACAAGGATGGTGAAAGCTGGCCCCAGAGCAGGCTGAAACCATAAACGATCCCGGACATATGTTTTGTTATGTATATCAAACGCACACAAATGTATATATGTATGTATGTATGTATATAGACAAATTGTATTTTAACTACGAATTTCCAAAAAATGCTACCATTAACCTTAATTACGATGATCCTGTTAATTTTCACTTGCTCTTCTCTTCATGTGGCACTGGGGGCACCCAGCCATGGAAAACTGCCTCCAGCTCCGCGGCAACCTTCAGACAAAGCTTATCCTGATATGGGCCGGCGACCACCTGCAGTCCGATGGGCAATCCCCGCTGGTTAACGCCCATGGGGACATGGGTGGCGGGCAGACCTAAGATGTTGAAGAGCAGCATGAAGTCGACTCCCGTTATATTCACCAGCGATGTGTGGAAGCAGAGGGCGCTCGTGTGGAAGGTGGGCAGGATCAGGACCCCGCGATTGCCAAGCAGTTGCTATCGTTTATCGTTCGATAAAAAGTTATTTAGAGACTAGAAGATTTAGTTTACTTACATTCAAGTGGGCCTGGATCTTATGTACTTCTTCCCGATACGGACCCATGTTTCCAGAGGCCATCAGACCATTAAACCGCTTCATAACCTCTAAGAACATGGCTTCCTTTGTGAAGATCGAGTGCCCGATGATACTGTTAAAGAGCTCTATCATCAGGAGGCGCATAGAGGGATCCCGATCCGCCCGCTGGGTCACAATGCTCGGCAGACCCTTCAGATCCACCAGTGACACTAAAGCGATCTCCAGAGAGTTGCTTAGGAATTTGAGATCCAACTAAATAGGAAATGTATTAAAGCAAACGTTTTAGACTACAGAATTATCTATCCACTATATATATAGAGAAAATAATAATGTATCTTAAACATTTACCTTTTTAGATTGAACGCCTCCCTTTTCAAGGCACTGAACAGCTCTCGTGATGGCCCACTGAATATCCGAGTCCACCACGGGATGGGTGAGACAGTTGAGACCTGAGAAATTGTAGGCGTAGTAGACCTAACCCACGAAGAGAATAAATTAAAGGTAATTTATGTATTATTCGAAGAGCTTTTACCTTCATTTCCTTGAGGGTCACTGGCTCTGCCATATTCAGCTTGTGCTTATTATCCCCCGCCATGATCTCCAGCAGCAATGGCAAGTCCCGGGCAAACCTTGTGATCGGTCCCAACTGCAACATCTTAGAGAACTTCGGGTCTGTCAAGGAGTACGGGAAGTGGCCCTTGACCGAGGTTAGTCCACCAGTAGGCTTATGTCCGAATACGCCGCAGAACAGGGCCGGTAGACGGATGGAACCGCTGATATCGGAGGCTATACCAAAAGTGGTGGCTCCGGCACCATTCAACGATCCCTCACCGCCCGAGGAACCGGCAGAAGTGCGTCGCAAGTCGAACGGATTTAAAGTCCTGCCGTAGATATTGTTGCTCGTCTCGAAGCTCATGCAAAACTCGGGATTGGCAGAGACCAGGAGTGGAATGCCACCGGCGGCACGGACATGTTCCACCACATCGCCATTATTAGGCGACTTCATATTTCTGCGAGCCAGACTGCCAATCGCAAAGGACATTCCTATCAAAAACATTAGCAAATTGATTAAATAATTTTTTCAGAACATTGCAATCAATCGTGTGTGCCACGTTGAGTAAACTTACCTTTAACGCCGCACGATTCCTTGGCTGTGAAGGGAATGCCCAAAATAGGATACTTTGTATAGAGGGCCACTCGGTCGAAATCCGACTTTGCCTTGGCGATAAGATCATCCGCCAGTCGGGCATCCTGCAGGGCAGCCTCATAACGATCCTCGACGACGGCATTCAGCGAGGGATTAACCTCGTGGATCCTTTCAATATAGGCAGTAACCAGCTCCACCGATGTGATCTGCAAAATTGGACCCCCCAAACACATGACTTGCGAATGTCACCGAGTATGACGCAAGTGGACTTGGAGACTCACCTCGCCGCGTCGCAATTGGGTGGCCAGTTCGACAACCGATTTGTTCAGCAGGGGATTGCGGATGCCCGGATATTTGGGCTTCTGGGGGCCCAGCGTTAAGTCCAGAATCTTGGTCACCAATATGCCAAAGGCATTCAGAATGAAGGCCATCAGGCGTAAAAATATCTCCATGACGACAGACGGGGCGGGTCACCGAAAGGTTGATGGATATTCAAATCGGTGGACTTTGAGCGGTCGGCGGCGGATGTGGGTTGGTCTAAGCTAAGCGGAAGCGGGAACTGGCACTGGGAACGGGAACACCACCGAGCGCATCGACTGCGAATCGTGGACTACGCGTGGCGATCCACACTCGCACTCAGGTGGCCCCCTTTTTCGAATCGAATTTGAATTGAATTTCAAAGCAGTCATTCTCCAACACTAAGGGCACCTGGAGTGTTCTGGTTTCCAAATGTCAAGCAGTTCTCTTTTTAAATAGATTTTGTCCAAGAAAGAGTTTTAATCACAAGAATTTCACACCTCACCCCCCTATGAAAGTAATTTGATTTTTTTTTTTTAAATTAAGTTCTATTGACATTCGAAGAAATGAAGTCTTGAAAGAAAAAATTAAAGACAAGTTCAAAGTTCAAGAGTTATAACCCTTTTGCCTCATTAAAAATGCAATTATTCATTCATGTATTTATTTATTTAGTAATAATCTTAGTTATTGTTACACTTATCACTTACGTGCTAAAGGAAACGTTCAACAAAGGCAATAACTTGTTTTTTTTAGCACATTTACTCACTGGAAAACGAATTGTCAAAACGCAAATGTAACGGTTAACAGAGGACAGAGAATGTCGGAATGAGAGTGAACTCAGTTAGGCAACTTGGCAAAGGCGCGAAAGAGACGTCTATATATACGTATAAGTACAGTTGTTGGCTTGCGCAAAAATTGACATCTATGTTTGTGGCTATATGTGTATTGTGGGTGTTTGTCTGTGTCTTGTATGTAGCATACTCATAAAATTCTGAATTATTTATGATTTATTTCCATAGACAATTAATTGCGTATGTGTTTATGGGATTTTTGTAATCTTAAAATCGTATATCTGCTGCAGGATTGACATCGATTCGGTTATAACCTCACAGCGGCAGCAGTCCGTCAATAAAAGATGAACACACTTGTTATTGTTTATTATTATTGTTGCCTAAAAATCGTATAAATCAAAATATTACGTACTCTGATAGCATTCGACGAAGTGTTACCGCTGAAGAGGTCTCCAAATCCTAGCTCCCTTAAAGGGTCTAAGCCTGTTTAGTAATTCTCTGGATTGTTTTTTATTATTTATTTATTTATTTTTTTGGCTATCCCATTGATATTATTTATACTGCGGAACAACAAAAAACAACACACTTGTCAATATTATTCAGGGATATGTATTGTATGTATATGAGTGTTATTGTTTCTGGGGCTTTTCTAGTCTCGTTTAATTTGTTTATTCTTAGGTTTAACTATTTAGAGTATATTTTGTTTATTATAATTTATTTATCATATATCTTGTGTGGTTAGCATAGATCTGGTTATTAACATTAAAATATTTATTGTCTAAAACATTTCGCCCCGCTTAGTGCCATTCTAGACCTAGATGTATCCCCCTCCCCACGAACGATACTAACTATAGCACACACCTTTGGCTACTTACAAATAACTGCTTCTCTCTCGCACAGATTAAATTTAGAATTCAATGAGTGTCCTTCGGTTCTAATTGATTTGCCGGTGGCCGAGATCCCAGAATTAAACCATTTAGCGGAGCACTTTGGTTAGAAAACTTAAGGGCCTAAGGGAGATTAGGTTGCTGGGTTATTGGGATCATTGAAGGCGCCAGGCTCTCGGGGCTCACAAGGGCCTGGTCCTCGCGATAAAAGTGCAATGCTAAATGGAAGTCCTTGGGAGTTCTGCCTCAGCCACCGGCCTATCTCAACCATCCTAGATCTCGTCAAGCTTAGGTCATGTGCAGATCCCCCTTGAGGATGCGCGTAAAGGTCTTCTTGAACTGCTGATTGGCCAGGGCATAGCAGAAGGGATTCATCGGGCTGTTGGCGTAGCAGAGGAAGTACGAGAACATGTACAGGTGCTCGTTGGTGCAGGGCGGATTCCTGCAGAAGCCCTCGACCAGGGCCAGGACGTGGTAGGGCGTCCAGCAGGCCACAAAGCATCCCAGGATGAAGGAGATCGTGCGGAACGCTTTGCGTGCACGATTCTCCGACTTGGACTTCTGCCGGCCGCCCACTCCGATGATCAGGGGCAGGGCCTTCTTGCTCTTAAAGTGCTTCCCTATTGAGTGGATAAAGGCCCGCTTGCTGGAGTTACGACTGGCGGCCAGGCCCTTCTCCTCCATGGGGGCATCCTCCTCCTCGGGCTCTCGCTTGGTGGTGTCACCACCACTGCCGCCATCGACGCCGACACAGCCGCCACCCGTACTGCTGGTGGTGCCGGAGGTGGATGGCATTTTATTGGTATTGCTATCCGACGCCTCTCGCTCCTCGATCCGTTCCAGTGGCAACTGAGGAGCCCCTGACGCCGGCGTTCCCGTCTGCGTCGGCGTCTGGGTCTTTACCTTGGGCGAGAGGGGTGGCGGCATTGGGGAGTACAAAATGGCATCCTTGCTGCTCGTCTCCATGGGACTGGAGGCCCGTCGATGTGGACAGTCCACCACTAGCTTCCCGGGCACGTCCAGCAGGCAGATGGCCTCGATGCAGCTCTCTCGCCTCACCTTGGCAAAGTCCTCGATGCCTGTGTACGAGACGAGAAGACGTTTTTCAATGGCCACCGCCTCCTCCAAACTCTGGCTCTGATTCTGACTCTGGTTGTGATTCGGATTCAGGTTGAGGCTCAGGCTCATGCTCTGGCTGGGACTCTGGTTTTGGCTGGGGGTTTGGCTGAGGATCTGGCCGGGATTCTGTTTCGTCGGAGGATTTCTGCGTGCGGGCGGTGGAGGAGGCAGGACTGGTGGTGTTTGCTTTCCCTGTACACTGTTGTTAGGCGACGTGCTGGTCATCCCCGCCGCCGACACACTGGCCAGCATGGCGGAGCTCTCGTCCATGTAGCGTAGCTCCGAGTTGGTCATCAGGTCGTAGGTCAGGGCTAATTCACTATTCCCCGAACTGTTGCCAAAGGGACGATCCGAATAGTCCTCGGACAGCGGGGTGGGACACTGAAAGGCGTCGGGTGGCGGCAGGATGGTCTGACCCAAACCCGGATGCACCTCGTCGCTGGGCACCTCGATCGGTGCCAGATCCACGGGGGACAGGGGATCACAGGAGCTGGAAACTGGAGGAACTGGGCCGGGGGCTGACAGGTCGACCAGGCGATCATGCTCGGCTATTTGGGACAAAGTGGAGCAGGAGGTGCGCTTGGGCCGGTCCAGCGGTGGGTTTGCCGGGTGCTGGTTCTGGTGGTGGTGGTGGTGGTGCTGTTTCTGATGGTGCACGGAGCGCACCTCTTCCTTGCTTTGCGCCCGCTGCAACCCGGCACCCGGGTGGTTCTGGTGCTGGTTCTGGTGATGGTGGTGGTACTGGTGCATGGCCTCGATTGACTTGGAGTTGGTGGTGCTCTTCTGCAAGTTACCTTTGCTCCGGGTGGCCAACAGGGCCGCCTGGGCCCCAAACACCAAGCCGATGGAGGAGCGCTTCCTCATGTTGTTTAGCTTCTGCTGGGTGATCAGCTGCTGGGCCTGGTTCACCGAGGACTCCTCGTCGGAGTCGAAGGCGGGACTGCTGGACCGCTCACTCTTCTCCGCCTCCACGGCAGCCTCTCGCTTTTTGGCCTCCTCCTGAATCTTGGCCGCCGAGGCTCTCCGCTGTTCCGGGGTCATCTTCTCCACTTCCTCGGTGGCCGTGGCCAGGGGATTGGCCTGGCCAGAACCACTCAGCCGCTTAATCACCGTGGTGCACGCACTATCCAGATCGGTCTGATCTCCGGCCAGCTCCACCTTGGTCTTCAATATCTTCTCCTCGATCACCCCAATGCCGGCTGCATGTCCCGCCATTCCGGACATTGCACCCGCACTCAGGGCCACCATGGATTGCATCTTCCGTTGCTTCGCCTCACTGCGTTTCTGCATGTCGTAGGCCGTCTTGTATATGCCGGCATAGAGCACGAAGAGCACAATGAGCGTGGTCCAGTAGTAGCCAATAATCAAAGCCGTATTGAAGATCGGATCCTTGAGAAACTGCACAGAGCACTGGCCGGGCAAAAGGTCTCGTTTGCCGGTGAAGTGCTCCCAACCAAAAATCGAGATGAAGAAGAGCAGGGCTGGTATGATCCACGTGATGGTGACCATGTAGATGACCCGCGTTCGCGTTCTCCAGCTTCGGTACTTGGCCGCGATCTTCACGGAGCAGTAGCGATCGATGGTGATCAGCAGCACCGTGTACTGGGACACCAGGCAGACCGTATAGTCCACGGAGAGCCACAGATCGCACAGCATCGGACCCAGGTCCCAGTAGCCCTTCAGCACGTATATCGTATAGAAGGGCATCGAAACGGTGCCTGATAAAGGGAGAAAGCAAAAGAAAATCGGAGAAAAATGTATTATAACTTACAAAAAATATATTTTCAAACATTAACAGGATTAAGTGCCCACCTATCAGCATATCCGTGGCTGCCAGCGAAGCTATAAAGTAGTTACTCGGCTGCCGGATGTTCCTGTCCACGATGAAGGCCAGAAGTACCAGAATATTGCCGCCCACCGTCAGGATAATGCAGATAGCCAGACATATGGCGATAAGGATTGTCTGCCACAGGGCAAAGGGTGGCAGGACCGGACCTAGGACCTGTGTGTCGCCATTTGACTCCGCCAGGGTGGAACTGCCGCCAACAGAGGAGTTATCGCTCAGACCAAGCAACAAGTTTGTGTTGTTCGCATCGAAGTTGCGGTACCATTGCAGTTGGTCGTTGACCGACCAGGAGCTGAAGTCGCTGCTCTCGCCATAGATCTTGGCCGCCTCCAGGAGACGCTTGCACTCGGCGTGGGTCAGGATTCTCTTGAACAGGGTACTGCATAGCTTCTCGCGTTCCTTGCGCAGGCTCCTGCAAGTGGACAAGCCGGTAAAAAAGGGAATATCAAAACGTGTTTACAATGTTCAGTAAATCCTTTTATCACGTAGCCGCCTAGTTGAACATCAGACAAAAGACTTTAAGGTTCTCGCTTATTTTCTTAAGAATTAACTTATTGTTAGAGCCAAAGTTCTCGGAGAGCCTTCCATTCACTCACCAGTCGGTTATCCACTGGCTCTTGATGGTATAGATGGAGTCGCTGGAGTTGCCATTGAGACCAGCCTGCTCTTCCTCGCCGCCCTGGAGGCCCGTCGACTTGTTGAGCGACCGCATCCCCTACAGCTCTTCTCTCCTACCCTCGCCTCGCCACGCCACTCCACTCCACACCACTGCTGGTCCTGGTCCGAGCTCCACTTCCCCCGCTCCTCTGCGGTCTTAATGGTAATTTCAAGTTGTTCCTCCTTAATGTGCTGCTGTCGTCGACGTTTGTCCCCGAATGCTTACATTGCCTCCTCGGAATGGCAGGACTTGTCTCCGGTCAGGTGCAGCGTCTGCAAGAGGCAACAAAAGCGGTTCTTAGTCTGGGCCAGCACTGGGAAAAATATCATAGCTTGCCAGAAAATTAATCATAAATCTTACAAGTCTTAAAAGCGAGTTAAGTCTCAGAAGTACATAATCAAAATATTATATATTCAATAGGTTTCTGAAAAAAATAGATTTCAAACGTATTTAATTATTTGTTTGTCATTAGCCTGGGCGTTTTTTGGTTCAGTGTCCCCTTGGTGGCCGTCTTGGCTTCCGCCAAGTTTAAACTAATTTTGCAACCGTTAACTGGCAACCGGCGACTGGCGATGCAATTTACTTGTGGCAGTTGCTTCCTGGCAACCTTTCCGCCGCCTCCTGCCCCGTGTCCTTTCTTTGTCCTGTTGTACAACTCTGTTATGTTGCCTCATTATGTTATGGCATGATTTGCTTATGGCTCTGCCACTTGAGCTTCGAGTGGCCTTCGCTCGGCGTCGCCTTCTCTATTTTCCTTCTTTTTTTTATCTCTTGGCCCTTTCAGTGATTTTCTTGACCTTTTCAATACCTTAGGGTATTTTATATTTTGACCGACAGTTGCTGAAACTTTATATAATAATAAAGGAATTGGAAGAAGGAATTGAAAATAAATAAAATTAAATAATATTTAAGGAAATAAATGTATATAATAACGTACAAGAACGTCTCAGTTTGTGTAGGGTATTTGGTGTTTCAAAAGCTTAGTTCACTGGTCCCCCCGTTGATGTTATTTAAAATTAAATACTTGTATTCACAGGCAGGGCCAACTTCCTTCCGGCGAGGTCACCGGAGGGCCAGAGGCTGGCCAACTTCTCGACTGTTGCATTTGGCCCGAAGAATCCGCCAAAGTTCTTGCCTGTTTGCTATTTTTAAGATGCCAGCCAGGCAGGGGACGAGTAGGTAAGGTACAAAGTATAAAGCGACGGGGTGAAATTGAGTTTTCAACTTTTCAAATATAATTTCGAACAAATCGATAGGACAAACTTGTGGAGCGCCTTCTTGGCAGGCAAATTCCACAAGAGACAATCAAGTTATCCAGTGTTGCAGGTTGCACGCAGCCAGCATGCTGCAGGCTACCGGTTGCCAAGTGTTGCATCCTTGTGTCCTGACAGCACGTCCGCTGGCACTTTGATTGAGTGGAAATTGAATTAGTAGAGACAATTTGTTTTCATTTAATTCCCAAAACATTGCCACACACCCAAGATATAGAGACCCGTAACCGCGTTAGTTTGTAAGAAAGGTTTTCGTCCTTAATCCGTCAACACATGCGACAATCCCCCCGGCTGACAGCTGTCAGGATCTGTCGCCGCCGGTTCTTGTCATCGGTGGTAGCCCGGGGCCAAGCCCAAACCCAAATCAAAGCCCAGTCCCCAATTTCTATGCTAATTGAGGGCTAGCCCCATCGTAAGAGCGTGTGCGGGTTAAGCGCTTTGATTGCGTGAAGTTCTCACCAGAAAGTGCTTAAATCTTGAAATGGGTTGATTCTGAGACCCACAAGGGTTGCCAAAAAAGGCATTACAATTAGCAGGTAGTCAAATGTGGGGATCCAAGGAGTCCTTAGTTGATTGCGGATTATTTTTAAAGCCATTTACCGGGAAAACCACTTGTTAATAATCTAAAACGAGTGATTTGCTATTTTTACAAAGCCAGCATTAGTCAAATCATTATATAAACATAATTTCTGAATCACTTACAAAACAATTCAGTGCCAATCAATGTCGCTATTCACATTTATTAAATAAGCGTTCGGTTATGTCCCAGTGGATAAACAAAGCCCTAGTTCCACGGCTGAACTGGCCATAACTATGTCGTAAGAACCTTTTACCAACTTCCAGTGGCACAACAGCAGCATTCTCGCCACACAACACGTGAAGTAATAATCCCGCTTAAGGACCTTAAGCCTTTGTCTAGTTGACCACCGAGTTGGACGTTGCTCCTACTCTGTATTTGTCCCTGCTCCTGCTGCCTTTGCTTTTGCTGGAAGGTACCAGAGACTCCGCAGTTGACCGCACAACAAAAACAGAAGGCAGCAGAAAGCTGAGAGATCAAAGCGTTGATCTGGTGGCTTGGAGGAGGTGAGGAATTCCTCGCAGTTTCCGGCTTCCATGGTAACTTTAAGCTTGACTACACTGAACGGAAAATAAGATGTTAAACAAGGAAGTCAAATGTATTTTTTATTTAGTTATTACCTCGATCAAAAAACATCTTGAACCTTAGATGTTTTTAATTAAAAAGTAGTGTTTGATTTTAAAAGGATAAGTTTACTGCTTTCACTCTTTAAAATTCTTAAATTATGTTTCATTAAGTTGACAAAATGTAAATATTGAAGATCATAGCTTACATTTCTTCAAAGCTTAAGAAAAATTCATTTACTTACCGAAACTAATCTTATTCATTCTCTGTTAGTTGATATTTTTAAAAAGTAAAAACAAGTATCTAGGAGAATTTTCCACTGTAGTGTGGAGCGAGTACAAGGTCTGTTGCATTCTGGTCCTTTATATCGCACAACTCCCTGCAACGGACATTGGCTTGGGCTTAAAACAGAATCGAGGTTGCCGCACGAATGACACAAGGCCTGAATGGAGGGATATATATCCCTCAAAAGCAGTCGCTGGGGGTTTTCAGCGGGGGTGCCAAAGGAGCCACTGGGTTGCCAGCGAAGCCGTTGGCTTTGTTTGCACAACTCAGAAGTTGTTGGCATTCTTGGCGTGCGGTCGGAAAGTGAAATATGTACGCAATGTGTTTGCCTGAATGGCAAAGGATCCCAGGGAGATTGACGGTGAGGGGGGCGAGGCAGCACCTTAAATCAGCAATTATGTCGCGCAACTTTCGCCCACCCCCTCCATACCCCGCTCTCGGCCAGGTGTTTGAGGGAGGCAATAAAAAAGGGATTGAGATCTGGGCTCCCTTGTTAGATAAGATTTGGCCCATTCTCCCGGGAAGAGCGCGCGCGCTTGTTGCCATAATAACCCGCTTTTGCCTTTCGCCATTCTTGCTTTTTTGCCTTTTAATAAACTTATTAAATGTGTAAGCCAGCCGTTGTCCTTGCTACTGATGCTGCCTTTTACGCCGCTTCCTATCCCTTTTTTTTTTGTGCTGGCTCTTATTTGGCAAATAATGAAAAGTAATTTAATCAAGCCAACAAAAGGGCCACGAGATTCATCAGGCAAAAATAATGGAAGTCCCAAAATTTGATTGGCCCCTCAAAATGGCGCGGCGATTTTCGTTCTATATTTTTCGTTAAGATCATGGGGGCATCCTTGCCGGACAGGACTCGCGGGCTCGCGTTAATTGCCTGCACAAAGACCCTGCAGTTTTCGGTTAGCGCGGCTTCCAATCATGCGCTAATATCCTTTGAAGGCTGCATCCATAATCGCAGCAATCCCATCCCGTTCCATGCCATAGGTATGGATGATGATGATGATGATGCTGGTTTGGCATTCTGGAGCGTCAAAAACTGTCAACGGCAATGGCATTCTTTTGTGCCCAAGCCCCGGCCGCAGATTATGATTTTGACAGCATTCTCTGGCCATGTTGGCCAAGAACGCGCGGGGGGAAAACTGGGTGAAAAACCGTAGGAAAATGGCCACGGGGAATAGAAGGCTATGTGCCGCATAATCAACTTGTGCAAGTGCGCCGGGCAAGTTTTAATTACAAAACGTTCAAGCTCTTTACTCTACTTCTACCACTGCCACTTCCATATCAAGCTCTGTTCCCAGCTTCTGTTTAATTCATCTACGTCCTAGATTAATATTCTTCACTTTTTTAGCTGCCAGCTCTTGTTGACTCCCTGGGAACTACTTGGCACGCGCATTTTAATCAAAGTAAAATTTTAAATAAATATTAGAGACGCGAAACGTGATGAATAATTTGGGGCTGAGACGCTTTCTCAATTGTCTGGCTGACATGGGCAATTTTAGTTTCAGCTTTGTCAAGAACAGTCTGGAGTACAGTAGAAAGAATTTTAACTTAATGGGGTTTTAAATTGGATATATTTGAGTGTATAAAAACAGAGAATAAGCGTGTATGTATAAAGATAATTGCCAGAGGAGTATTTAGTTGTTTAACTTGTCTTAAAAATATTGGTAAAATATTGTAGAATTAGCAATTAAATGTATTTGTGTTAAATTAAAATAGTTAAGACACAATATATGATAATTTCAAAGCGTAAATTATTTAATTTATTACTAAACCATTAATAATTATACTTATACTATAATTATTACTATTATATATTGTTTTTTGTATATAAATTCTGGAACATTAACTATCTTGGATTCTTGGAGTTCCTAAACAATATTTAAAAACTAAAAACAAAGAAAGAATATTATATATTTTAAAGATTATGAAAGTAAATACCTCAAGCTTCCCTATACCACCTTGCAACATCAAAACTATTTTTAAATGAAAGAGAAACATGGGAATTAACCGACTTTATTGATATTTCTTCAACGTGTGTTTGTACGAAGGGCCTGGGTGGTTCCGTCGGTGTCTTGTTGATTCGGTGGCTGCATCAGACTTGTCCTTGACACGTTTGCTGCATGCCAAATGAAGGTTGGCTCGCCTTCCTTGCCGCGGCGAGTAGTGAAAAGCTCTTTTTCAAGACAGCCAGAGACCGCAAATCGTTCCGGCGACTGTTGCGCGTTTACTTTTATGCACACCAACATACACACACACACACACACACACACACGAGGGAATGCACATGCAAATTTAACGAGCGCCAATGGCAAAAATTGCGCCCCAGGCCACTTAGCGTTGTCTTTTGTGGCATGAAGCAAACACACAGACACACACATGCTCTGGCATATATTCATGCATGTCGACAGCCTCGTTTATTGCTGTGCAATCTGTTGTTGCTTTTATATCCGGCAGCCAGATAGCGAAGGCATAAAAAAATCTCCCCCCGCTGGGCATAACAACAACAGCAAAATGGTAAGCGACACTTGCTGCGCGAGCATCAAGAAGTGCTGAAAATGCTCAAAAAAAAACACAGCCGGCAAAAGCTGCAGGAAGGTGCTAGAGAGCGTAAAATCTGCGGCTTAGAACAGATGGATTTTCCACATTCTCGGTTCCCAGGATCGATTAAGTATGGTAAAAAGTGTCTGTTTTGGTTGGCTTAAATGCTTTCGAGCTGAGTGAGAGGCGCAGAGAAGGACTTACAAGAAAAAGTGGCGGGAATTCCCTATTAGCGGTTAAATACCTTTATTTTACATGATTTTTTGGCTTTAACTTTAACTTTAAGTACTTAAAATGTAGGAGAATTATGCATAATGATAGGTGCCTTCTTTTTACCTTGATAGAGAAGCAAACCGAGTAGAAACCGAAACCTTTTCATGGACTTTTATGTTCTTTTCTGTAATTTCTAAATTTAAAGTTACTAAAACATATAACATCCCCAGAGCAATATTCCTAAATGCCCTATCAGTTCAGTAACAACTATTAAAGAGCATTTCCTGTTCGCCTCGAGAACAAACCCAGCATCCTTCTTAATTTGTGCTTCCTTCCTGTCGTTTTTCTGCCATTCCCACGCCCCGGATCCCTGCCCTGGCAATATGTTTTTATGATTATGACAATGATAATACCGTAATCGTTGTTGCCGCCTTCTGGCTTAATGCAACAACTGCAAAATGCGTTTGTGCGACACTTGCAGCAAATTGCCCCACGCACACACACACACACACACACACACACACCCAGCACAACCACAGCAGAGCAGAGCACGTTAAAAACTATGGGCACAAACGATTCGAGCTGAAAATTGCTTGGCACAGTTTGTCGCATTTTTCGTCCTTGTGCCTGTCGTTTGCCGCCTGCCGCCTGCTTCTGCTCCTGCTCGCCTTGTCATTTCGAGCTCATTTCAGGCGAAAAACGAAACGGAATGTAAACAAAAGGCAGTGGCAGTGGCAGTGGCAAACAGTGGCGGCAGCAAGGGGAGAACCATAGGGACGCAGCTACTTCCGTGTCGCAGCAAACCATAAAATGACAGAGCAAATGCCTTCGCTTTGCTCGTGCCTGCTACACTTGAAAAGCAGTTTATTCATAACAGAGTCAATTTGGATAATAATTTGAATACACTTAAAGAGGAGTTATAGATTTAAAATTTCTAAAAAAATAAAGAAATATCCATAAAATCAGTTTAATTTAAAAAGAAATATACAAAAACTATTATTTTTCAAAGTTCTCAGGAGTTTAAAGTGTTCAATTATAATATAATTTATTCAAAGTTATTTTATAAGTTATACTAAATTTTTTAGATATTTTTTTTTAAGTGCATGCACACCCTCTCCCTCATTGGTGGCTCCTTCCCTCTTTTTTGCCATTCCCCTAATGAGCTTGATGCGTTTTTGATGATGCTGTTGGCTCCTGCTGCTGCCGCTGCTGGTGGTTCCTGGCCTTCCTGTCCTGCCTGTCCCACTAATTGAATGTATTTACCTGACGACCAACGCTGCGTATGCGCAATGTGCAGCATGCCCAGTTGAAATTTGACTTTTATGAGGCATTTTCGGAATACACAATTACCGTGTCGAATTTATTAATGCCATTTATCATGCAGCACTGAATTTAGAGGGTAAGAGGTGGCCTTAGTGTCCTGGGACCGCTCTTTCATGGCTTGTCAGCGGCTTTAATTATGCTGAGGCTGCCGATGTCCTGCTGGGAAGTCGGCACCCAGGCCGAGACGTGCTCATATTTTATGTCCCCAATAAGCAGCCCTCAACCTCTTTTGTGCCCAAAGGGTCTATATTTCGTTGTGTGACAATTATAAAAGCTAGAACAACAGCAATTATTTATGAGAAAAGGTGCCTGAATTTAATTTTTGGAGGGACAGATTATGTTACAATCAACTTCAATATTTTGTTCAGTATCTTAAAAATAAAATTCAATTCCTTCAAGCGTACTCTCTAACATTCACTTCTGTTTAATTGACTTTCCCATTTCTTTCCTACTTCGAATGCCACTAATCAACATAATATCACACTAAAAGAGCTATATAAAGAACTAATAGCTAAGCTCAGGCTTTGTTTTTATTACAAAAATAATACGACAAGCACATTTAATTAAACTCACTATAATGGTAGGCTTTCCGAGAGCCCTTCGACTGTAATTTCAGGTTTATATTTCTCTTGTGGCTTGTGTAATTAACTCGTGGAGGGCTTTGTTAATCGATAAGCACTCAATTAACAGGTCTTAAAGGCTTAACCGCAATACAAAATTTTTGCGTGTAGCTATGCGTTTTCCCACGCGAGGGAAAAACCCAGCCCCCCAGCCGAAAATCCCCAAACCCCAAAAGTGTCGGACACTTTGCAGCTGAGGCGTAAATTGATTCAGTGGGCTTAATTGTGCTGACATTTTCATGTGCCACTGCCGCCGATCGATCGATCAATCGATGTGAATGTGTGTTTGCTTGGGCACGCAACTGCAGCTTTCGAGCCAGCTGCCCCATGCCCCTTGGCAGCCAGTAAGCCTAATTTATGCCGTTGCATGGGTCGGGGAATTGAATATGACAACTTTATAGAGTTTAGTTTATTATAATCGCATAAAGTATCTGACGTGCCGGGGCGTCTGAAACGAGCACGGGGATTTTCCTGCCCGAGGAACACTTGCCTCCCAAAGGGGAGGAGGAGCGAGCTTATGGATCCTGAGGCTGCTGAGGCTCCTGACTCCGGACTCCCGTCTGCTGGTTCCTCCATTGTTGTGCGGCTCATGCATCTTTCATGGGGTCATGTTAATGGGCCTGGCTATGATTTCATTCCCCGCTCACCACCCACTCCCTCTTTTTCTCTCTGCCTTCTGCCACTCGCCAAAGTTTATGCAACAGATTTATGAATGCCCAGCTACGTGGCTGAATTAGGCAGCGAACCGAGCGCATCTCTCCATCTTGCCCAGCTGAGGCAATTCCCAGATTCAAGGAACCGTGGTTCACGACCAGGTACACTTAGCCATGTGAATTATTATAAAAAGAAAGTTGTTTATGACTACTTATAAAGAAATATTCATTAATAAGGTTAGTACAAATAAAACCTATTTTTATAATATTTAAAGTAATAAAGAAGCTCTCATTTTTTATTTTTTAAAATATTTTATGAACTGCCCAAGAAATTAGTAAATTGTCCGTCCTAGTGCCTACAGGATTAGCATTTCTTGGCTTATGAATTTGAAAGAATCTTAAGAACTGCCCGCCCAAGTTAGCATTGAAAACTTTTGCTTTAATTGTCAACTTCATTAGCCAACTAACTGGTTGACTCCTGGGTACCCACCTCCTTCTACTCTAGGGAGTCCTTCAGGTCATCTTGGGTCGAAAAGTTTTGCCTTTGTTAATTAAGTGCAGCTCAATCTGCTGCCACTGTGGCAGACATAACTCATTCATTTGGCTGAATCCTTGGTAGCAGCTGTTGTCCGATGTTAATTGCCGCCGTCATGACAAATGGGCCTTCACCTCCTACTCATCCGCAGGATTTGCAGGAAATCCGAGTAAAGCTTTTTCTAGTGTTGGTTTTGACATGGCCAATATTTAGTTATTTGTCGGATAATTTGAAATGCAATTGCCTTAATTACCGCTGTAAGTGCATTATCTATAATCCAAACAGCTGTCGAGTGGCTGTAATTGCCACACGGATTAATGTAAATCTGCTAAAAGATTTTCACTGGCAAATAGTAAATGCTAAATCCGTTTATAAATATTTAATTTGCAATTTATGGCTGGGGGGATATTTTACCCATTCACATAAACTACCACACTTTCCGCCATTTCCCTCGTGTAAGTTCTTTTTCATGTTTTCGCGCTTGCTCTACTTTGTTGCATTTTTTTTGTGCGCTTTTCAGCTCGACCTTTTTTTTGTTTGGCTTTTCAATTCCAGCCACGCCAAGCTATCGGTGATTTTCGTGGGAAATGTTTTCACATTTCTCTGGTTGCGGACGTATTTCCGATGGTAAAGGTGCTCCCGGCTATTGGATAACCTATCCACTTAGTGAACATGTCTTTTTTATGGTGTTGACATTATTGATACTTTAAAGGAATTTGGATTTATATCGTCTGAGATTTCCTATTGTCCAACGCTTCTGAAATTATTTATAAACTCATTTTAAAACTATAAATTTAATTTGTTCTCAACTGAGGCACTTTACTTTCTATTATTTGGTGGAATTTCAGCAACTTTCGCTGCATTCTATTTGCAGAAAATATGCAGCTGTGTCCTGGCATTCCGATGACTTTGCATTTGCAAATGCAATATTTATTCTGGCACACAAATACTTCCCCCCTCGCAATGCATAACTTATGCAAAAGAAAAGAAGGCAAAACGTTTTCGGAAATAGTGAAAATGGTTTTTTAATTAAAAAAATCCTTCTTTGCCAAGGGAACAGCTGTCAAAACAGTTCAGTCCGAAACGAACAATGAATGCCCTAGCACAGGCGAAGGGAAGAAAGTGAAAAAGGAAAATATATATAAATATAAATATGATGTGTACCGCCATTAAATTTCCAAAGGGAATTTCTTAAAGAGCAAGGGACCATCATAAATTGTTTTTGTGCTTTGCCAAAAACGCTGTCAACGCATTACGTAATTATGGATGTATCAAATTATGAAAAATGTGCTCGGCATTCGCCAAGTTACGTGTTGTGGCAACATTTTATGGCTGTCGCGGCGGCGGCGGCGGCACCGCCGTCCTTTTCGCCGCAGCGAATTATGTGACAAAAACGCTTCAGTAAACAGCAGACGTACAACTAGATGGGGAAAAATGCCACAGAGAGACAACAGAAACACGGACCCCGGCAACATGACAACCAACAAGAGAGGATGCCTGAATTGGAGGGGGTGTTCAACGAATACTTGGAAAAAATCCTCCTAAATTTGATTCATTTTTAAAAAGCACCAGAATGAATTCTGCGTTCTTGATAATTATTTTTGAAATATTCATAAAAGCACTTAATTTATTTCACAACCGTAAAGGTAGAACATATTAGGGTTTTACATATATTGAGAGGAACAGTGCGAAATTGACAAACATATTATTCTTACTATCATATGGAAACAGATCAAATTTAACATTGAAATATCGCTATTAGCAAAATGTATCCTTTGCAATTTATTTTAACTTTTGTGTTTCCTATATTTTTACTTAGTGTTAAAAAGAATTTCGATTTATCGCACATATTTCAACATTATAATATCGATATAGTTATCGACTTTATTGTCAAATATCGACATATTGATCTCTGCCAAGGTATAACATATGCCATACAACAATCAGGAGAGTAAATTATTTTAATAATATACCCAATATAAAGAAAATAATATTTTATTTATTTATTTTAACCAAATATACATTGTTAGCCATATATAATGGAGAAGAAAATAGAAGAACTTTCAAAATAGTGGTAGGTTGTTTATTTTTGGACAAAGAAATTCAATTTGTTAAATATTTTGTGAAATCAAAGTCAACATCTTTTTAAAAATATTTTCTAAGATCTATAAATATACTATTGTTTGCAGTGTACTGGGTTACTGTGCTAACTCTAGAATACATTTGAGCCGCAGTTCCAATTCCACTCCCAGTGCATCGTTAAGGATTTATTTAGAGTTTCCAGCCGCAGCGTGTAATTGTCCCCGACTCATACATACTAACATATTTATGTACATACATATGTAGTCCCTTTCTAAGCCACCTTGCCCCCGCTCTCCAACTTGCCACATTTCGCAGTCTCGCTGGCTGCTCTGTCAGCGTTGCTTACTTTTATGGTAATAATTTCAGTTGTGGCATTAAATCAGCGGAAACGGAAATGTAAAAACGTGTTGCCAGGAAGTCATATTTCAGCTTAGACAAACGAGATATACAGCGGGGAGAGCAGTAGGGCGATAGAGACAGAGACAGAGACAGAGACAGAGAGAGAGAGAGAAGGGTGATGAAGCGTGTGATAGAGCAACATGCAACACTGTTGTCAGTTGTTGCTTTTGTTGTTGATTTTGCTGTTTGCAGAGGAGACTACATCGCATTAATTTGGTTTTACAACATGGCCACACATAAAAATGAGAAATGGCTGGCACACATGCTGCAAAAGCAAACACACACACACACAAAGCACCCGAGAAGGACCAAAAGAGGCGGGGCGAAGGAGACGGTGGCGGGACAGATAACAATTGCCATCAACAATATAGTCGAAATTAGCGCAAAATGAATTATAAATGCTGCCTTAATAAAAAGCTAACGCACAAAGCAAGGCCAGCAGACAACAGGACAGCGAAACAGAGAGGCTCCAAGGAAGTGGCAGGACGAAAGCAGCAGCAGCAGGAGTCGCCGCAACTCTCCACACAGATGTAAACAGTAAAAATGTTGAATGTTCTTCCGCTGCTTTATGTGCAGCATCAAAAACAGATGCTGAACAACCCAAGTGCAGAGCAGAAAGGGGGATAATGGTGCAAGGACTAAGCGGCAGCAGCGGGCAGTGCAGGATCTAAAAAGCCTTGTCCGGTGAAATTGCACTAAATAAAGAAGGAAAAGTTTTTAATACCCAGGAATCATGGTGCGGATTTTTGGGTATATTTGCTTTTGGGATATCATAAATATTTTATGGACATGCACAAACAGAATCTCCTTGATATTTATGAGTAAGTGAATCAGGGATTCTTAATTTATTATATTATATTTATACAGGTTTTCTCAATAAACTCAAAATATTTATATTTTAACTTGATTTAGAATATGTTTTGCTAACTTAAAGAAAACTAATTATAAATAATACTTAAGTATAAGTTAATTAAAGGAAATTATACAAATTAAACAAAGTTCCCTTCTTACACTGGAATCCCAATTTTTCCTAGTTTCTTCTCAAGTTTTTCCTCTTTTTAATTTCCTTAATAATCAGCCCCCTACTAGTAGTTTTAAACATAAACTTCACTTGAACTCTTGACCATAACTGATTGTTTTAGTTTACAGTCCGTTTTCTTTTATATTCTGCCATCAAATGACAACTTTTATTAATGCATTTAACGCTCCCCTATCTCACTCTCTATTACAACTTCTGCTACAAATTCGCCAATAAACATTTTCAATTTAAGTTGTATCCATAGAAGGGGCTTTCGCGGATGTTTAGTCGCTGGTTTATGAGCAGCTCAATGGCTAATCCCGAACAGAGTCGTCAGCTGCCTGGCAGACTTAAACCTCGCTGAAATCTTAAAGGCAGATGTCGTTCCCCCAACGGGCAAGGCAAAAGGCGATTTCGATGAGGTCGGTCGGTCGGTTGCTGTCTTTCTGTTACTGGTTCTGCTGCTCCTTCGGGCACTGGTAGTGTTAGTGGTTCCTACTGCTGTTGGCAATTATCACATCGTGTCGCAGTGGCGGCCATAATATCCCCCCAACCGAAGATGAAGTCAAATGCTGCAAATACAACCAATCAGACGAACGGCGGCAGGATGCGCCCCTCAACGCCCATTTTAATGTGCGCACGACTTAGCTCGGGGCAAAACGCGTATATATATTGAGAAAAATTCAAGAAAGGAAATCGGTAAATAAAGCTGAATAAAATCTTTTAATATATATATATATTTTAATATTTTAATAACTTAGTTTACTTTATACTTGGTTTTATTAATGAAACAATTGTTTTTAACTTAATTATTTTAGGGAAGGTAGGATGGACTTTTCGTGAGAGTTTCGTTAGTGTTTTAACAAAAGTGAGCTTTTTAATTTGTTATTTAACTTGTAATTAAAATATATATATTTAATATGCCGAAATATAATAATTAGAATTATAAATACCATTAGCCTTTAAAGAGGCAATGAAATATATTATAACTATTATTAATAAAGGGTAAATATATATTTTTAGTCATAATTCTTTATAATAAATATTTTATAAAATTAAAAAGAAGGATTTCTTTTAGGAATCTGAATCTAGACTACTGTAAACTATTGCTAATATATTTGTCTAAGTGTTCAATTGTTCGGGGTGTATGGAATTGATATTGGGTCTGGTAACTCCATGAATTTTCTTGTGTTTTCAGTGGGGAAACAGCAGTAAATTGACATAAAAACCAAATTGTCCATAAAAATGTATTTCCCTTTAGCCCAGCCAAGGATCTCCCCCAGCAGTTTCTTTTTCCTCGATTTTCCTTCGCTTTTCTCCGTTGCTCCTGCTGCTGCTCCTATTCCCTCTACCCCCGACGATGCTTATCGATAAAGTTCAATGGCAGCTCGAGGGGGAAATGTTGCTCAGTTGGCCGGCGGAATTAGTTTCCTGCGGGGTATCCCATGGAACGGTTCCGTCAACAATTTAATCAGTTCATCGCCTCCCGGCCGCAGCAAATCCAACTGGCCAAAAAGGATCTCAGCTCCTGGCTTGTGTTTATTTCAACACCCTTTGGGGGCTTGTAGTTTATTTATTTTTTTTTATTCCTTTGCGTTTTCTTCTTTTTTTTTTTTGAGGGCGGGTTTACTTGCCTATTGACACAAAAATAAGTCGGCTTTAGTTTTGGTTTTATTGGCCGCATTCCGGCGGCAGGAAATTAAAAGCCATCTGGCAATGTTTTCATTTCCTTTCGCCAAAGTCACTTCATCATCATCTGGCCCAGAATCGATATTATGCTAATGCTTGTCTAATTATTGCCCATTATCGAAATGAACTGAACACATTTCCCATCCACAATCAACATTCTATAATCGTAGTCTGCCTGCCGGCTGCCCTATTTGATGAGCTCGAAGCCTGAGTCCCGAAAATAAACTGCCTGAAATTCGACGCTGGGGGAAGGAGCGAAATTATAATTTGTAAGTGGTTTTTAGGGGCGCTGAGTCGCTGGATAAATATACTTAGCAACTAAGTTTCGGTTTATTAAATTACTAAGAGAGGGGCACCGCTCTGATAAAACCTAATCGAGAAAGGGCTAAGGCTTTATAAAGTATTAATTAAAATGTATAATATTGGAGTGAGATTGAAATGACTCAGTTGGTCGGTGATTAAATCTTGATTATCTTTCATTTGTAAGCTAAATATTAGCTTGACAAAACATGTCACGGTGAATAGATTGAAAAGTGATTGATATTTTTAACATTTCGCTAATTATCTTGTTGGGTGAAAAGGCAAATCATTTCAGCCGTGTGCTGTAGAAGATTTTTCCACATTTCCCCTGCATTTCCTCTCCCACTTCCCCTACTTTTTTTTTGTGTTTCAACTCCCACGTTGACGTGTGGGGACTTTGAATGGATTTTTAATAACATTGTCAGGGTGACACAGAAATGGCGTCAACACATGTGCGCAGCTACCCGACCCTGACTGTGATTATCACTCGACCTCCGGCCCCCCAAATTCCCCCTTCATATCATCATGTCCTGACCATCGGGGGTCCTGCTAGCACACGCACACACACACAGACACACCAGCAGCATGAAAGTGTTGGACATTTTTTGTTTGTTTGGGTCTCGGTGTTTTTGTTGCACGGTTCCTGCTGTTGCTGCTCTTTTTGGCCGGTCAACATGCTCATATTGGATATGTTTTGGTGGCCACTGGCCACTGGCCACTCCACTCCAACGCCTCATCATCATCATCATTGGTTCCATCCTTTTTTGATGGGCCGAAAAGCACTGGCCAACTAATTTCAGCCTGACATTTGCCAACGATGGCCATGCTGCTGCTGCTCCAGCTGATGATGATGATGATGATGATGATGGGTATAATGCCGCACATTTCATAAGTTTCGATGGCGGTTAATTTACATGGCCAGTTGCAGGATTTATTGCCATAAACTAGGCCAGCTGTGGGCAGCTAGATATTTATTGCAGCCTTTGCGCTTGAAATGAGTTAATATCGCTTGACTTCTTACTCTCGGCACTGGGCAAAGGCCTCTTTCAATGGCTTCACAGGAAATTAACCGAACTGACTGCAGATATATTTCTAGACAAATAAAGAACACACAGATGGTGCCATAAAAAAGGAATAAAAAAAAAGTCTTGATATATATTTATTATTTTTCTTATTGTTTAGTTAGAAAATTGTCACAGCAAAGCAATATAAATATATGTTTATAAAATGTGCTTTAATCTGTTTATAGGTTTTTGAAATATCGCGATTTCTGTGGCGTCCCTCATATGCTATATATAAATTACTAATTATTTAATAATTGAATTAAACCAATAGGCTTTCGATTAAATATATTTTGTATTCCAAACTTTTTGTCACATTTTACTTCAAAATCAAAGTCTTATTATCCAAAACCCTTTTATATCTCTTAAATAATTTTGATTAAAAAATTTATAAATAAAATCGCTTTTTACTTAGAAATTCTGTTAAGTAAAATGTCATCTCTTGAGCATCAGTACCCCATCTGTGGGCAAAAAAAATGGCGAATGCAATGAAAGCAGGCGAGAAGGCCTGTTACAGCAGACAAACAAAAGCTGGCGAAAACAAATAATCCGTTCGGTGAGCTCCGTGTCCTGTTTTGCCGTTTTGCTGTTTGCTGGCTTCTCTGTGTGTGTGTTGTGTGTGTGTGTGTGTGTGCGTTTGTTTGTGTTTTCCTTTCAAGGCACACGGCTCTTATCAGGATGCTTTTTGTCTGCTGCCGTTTCTGTTTGCATGCGATGCTGTGTTGATGAGCCTGCAACATGTCGAGTGTGCTGGCAAAGTAATAATAACAAAAAGGGCTAAGACCGAGACGCCACAGAGGGATGGAGAGGACTTAGCAGCCAACTCATTGACACGTTCCATGGCAACACTTTCGGTTTTGGCCTCCAGTCTGCCTGCTGCCTGCTGCCTGGCCGCTTTAAGCCATTTACTTAGCCACACTCGGACAGATGTCAATAGCAATCTGGCTGTGTAAATGGATGCTCGACTGGCTGAATGAAATCATGCACGACTGACTTTATGCCTTTGCCGTGCCAAGCCATGCCCATGCCCATGCCGTGCAGCCAGGATTCATTTCCATTTAAATGTTACATCAACTTCGGTTTCCTCTGCGGGGGCAACAGTGCGTATGACCGGCTCTGAATGTGCATTTAATTGCATTTCAATTTCTCAATTTGCCTCCCCATTTGGGCATATCCTGCCAGGCGCAGACGACTACTGCCATTGAATTAATAATTTATCGACAAGCCGTTGAAGGACTTCGCCGCAGGCCGTCACTTAATTAGCGAGATGATGTCGGTGACGGCGGGCCAAAGACTAAACCGCAATGTTGGCCACACAGTTTCCAACGCCGGTCATTTGCCTTTGCCGATTTTTGCTCTATTTTCCGAATCACACATAAAATTTAATTAAAATTATGAATCGGAAACAACATCAGCTGGCCGCCGGCCGGGAAAGAGGGAGTGGCTTTGATTGGCATAAAGGGCTTTAATAAGCATAAATTATGAGAAGTCTATAATCAATTTTTGCTGTTATTTTTTGTCTGGCTGACATGAAAATTGTTTGCAGCACGCAAGCCAAACGATGGAAATATAAAAACAACTCTATAGAAGCGTGGTGTTAAATACCCTGATATATAGAATAGGGAATAACAAATGCGTTTTAAAATATTTAAAAATATATTTAAGTTTGTACAATTTTCAAATTGCTTTTTAAGCTTATTAATAGAGAATTATTTTATCATCAAGGGGTTGCTTTTATTTAGCTGTATTTAATATAATAATTCAAAATTAATTATTTAAAGAGTCACTAACACTTTTATTAGTTAATTTCCTCGCTATGCTTTTTTTATTTCATCATATACACCAAATATAATTAGCTGCCTTCTCTTTTCTATAAATACTTTCATAAAGGGCAGCCAACTTTTGTCTGAGGTCATTTTTTTCGAGCAGGTGCAGCAAGCTCGTCAGATAACAAACGCCGAATGTTCATTCAAGTGCCCAGGTGAGTTGCAAAGTAAAAACCACCTGAGAAAGCTTTGGTAATTACAGTTCGCGTCACTCTCTTCAGAAACTCAATGAAGGCCTGCAATTAGCTGACCACATAACTCATCCGGCACGTGGCAGCGACGCTCTAGAAATAAAATGCAATTTGCGAAGTGAAATTGCCTGGGACTGGTTAAATTAATCTCGCCCTCATTCTCAACCAGTCGCAGGCAATTTCAAGCTCGACTTCCCAACTCATCAGCCAGCAAGAGCCAGCATTGCTCAGTTGTCAGCCGCAATCGCCGGCATTCTAATTAAGACGCGGCTAATCATTAATTAGACACATCGAATACTCAGGCAGGTTGCTATTTATTTTTTTTTATAGGCGTATGTAGGTATGTATATAAAAAGCGGCCCATTTAAGATTGGTAATCGCAACAGCTTTCTAATGCCACAAAAGCCAAAAACAAATGTCGCTTTTAATTATGGTCTTTCTAAGGATTTCACGGGAATACACACAAAGAAAAACAAGTTGAGTACTTTTATGAGATTTTTAAGATTAAATAATACTTGATGATTTTTCAGTTATTTAATTTACTTTATCTATGAAAGTATTAGCATTTCTTGTGAGCAAAATAAATTCGCAAAGTTTCCTTTTTCTAATCGGAAGCTATTAATTATATTATTTCCTGCCACAGGGTTGCTAATTTCTTGGCCAGTGTGGCCAGCTCCCCTGTTTTCGGCTCACATTTAGCACTTCTAGGCACGCCACTGGCCACACCCAAGGATATCCGAGGTTGAAAGTGGTTGTGATGGTGTAGGGATTGGATGGGCAGCTCGAACGGGGCAGACTAGGCAATGGGATGGTGGCAGGTGCAGGTCCAACTGCCGCTGCTGGGTGTGCTCAAGGCTAGGACCAAATGGCTGATCGACAGGATGTCTGCCAGTAGGTGGCAAGATGGGTGGTGGTCTACGGTGGTGAGTGGGGGGGGGGGCTTATTTATAAAACGACCTTGGCGCAAATCAAATGCAAAACTTTTATGCGGCCAGCCGCACGCGTTCATGTCCGCGTTCGCCTCTGCGTTCGCGTTTGCCTGCTCATTAAAGGTCAAAGCCGATTTGGTTTTGTTGTTGTTGCTGTTGTTTTCCCTGTTGTCTCCTTTAGGTGTGTTCGCTCCCGTGTCCTTTGTGAAGGGAATTGCGGGAAATCATACCCAAACACACAAAAAAAATGTACAAAATAAACATACAAATATTTACACAGCACGGAAAAAGTATGCAAAAAGTGGGTCATTAATTTCAATTCAATGCTAATAAGAAATGTCAGGGGATTGTATTTTATTTTCTCTGAAAAACAATAATAATTTATTTAGCTTTCTTCCTCTTATATATATTCCTTAACCGATATACAAAATTCTAAAGGTGACAACGAATTGATGTTGACGAATTTCCTCATTGTGCATATGTCTGTATATATTTTTGGAGTTCTTTTTAACGTTTCTTTTGAATTATTTGCCATCGCGCGCGCTGCTCAATAAACATAATTAGCATTTTGCCACTTTACGTGGCCCAGTCACTAATGAATGACTAGGCCCAAAAGGAAACAGGCAGCAAACAACACAACAAGGCAACAAAGCTAAGCACAAGGACGAGGGCTCAATTGGTCCCATTTCATATGCAAAATGTGGCAAAGAAGTTGATTAAAAATTCAGGAAGAGCTCAACTATTTGACAGGCACACGGCGCCATCTGTGGGGCAAATAAATAACAGAGTAAACTGTGCAAAGGCCACAAACAACTACATCCACACACGTGCAGCGGTGTGCGTATGTATATATGAATATATGTGTAAGCTGTAGACACATCAACACTTGCAGAGATGTATACAAGTGTCACTCGTGTGTAGCGCACTCAACACCAACACTTGGCCATTGCCAGGCTCGCAAAATCTACACAAAGAACAAAGTTTGTGCCAAAAATTTGCAACAAATTTGTTTACAATTTTTCCCATATTTTTTATTATTAATTTATCATTTTAAAATCATTTGAATCATTTAAAATCTGTATAAAAAAGAACTAAAATCGATGTAAATTGTAAATACAATTAAATTGCATTTTATATCCTATACTATATAGTAATTTTGCACAGTGTACAAACGTATTTAGCAGGCAAAAGGTCTACCCTCTCTCATACGCACACACACATGGTGGAGGGCACACTCATTTAGTGTCGCACACACAGGGCGTATACGTGTTGCCTGCCTGTGGTCGTGCCGCAGAGTGTAATTAAATATTTTACAGGCAATCTACATTCTTGAGATAAACTCAGCTTTATATATGTATGCGGGAGCAGCAGCCACAATGGGAAAATGTTTTTTAAAAACGGTGAAACATGCAAAATGCTAAACAAGTACAAAGTTCATAAGGGGTCGGAACGATTTGGAAATGCTCTTAGGCCAAATGGAAAATGTCATAATTAAATGAAAAATTTAATCCCAGCTAGAAACTGTCTCCGAGAAGATCAAAATGTATGAGAAGAACTATAAATGTTTGTGGAAAAATAAGGTTTTTATAAACTGGCTTTTATATATATTGAAATATAAATAAAATCAGAGAGCAATGGATTATATTTCATGTTAAGGATGAATGCCTTGCTTTTTTTATTTAAAAAACATAATTTATATAAATAAAATCAATTATTAGAAGACACTCATAGTTAAATGATGACTTCCTTTTAATATCCCCTTAAAATGTGATATATTTCAAATCTAAATTTACTATATTATAAGCGTTTTTTAACGTATGTTTTTCTTGAATGCTTTTATCCTAATTTCCATTCATTTAAAATGTTCCAATTGGCTGCGAAAGTTGACGAACTCGTTTGAATCTTGGGCCCAAAAAAGGACAACATCATAAGATACCAGATTAATGTTTGCGGCTCCCCCAAACACACACACACTGACATAGGCGCATATGGGAGCACCCAGAAGGATATTGCGCTTAGGCTGCAATATTTCGAGGGCTCGTCCTGGGCCCACACATACGCATATATGGCTCGTCGAAACATTTTTCGGGGCATAAGTCGTCGTTGTCGTTGTTGTGGAATTTAGATTAGTGCCATTTAACTTTTTAGATTTACAAATGTTGCATGAAAAGATAATCGGCTTGCCCTTGTCCGCCAGCCAGCCACAGGACATGGGACACGGGATTCGGGACACGGGACTGAGGACCAAGCACCGAGGACCGAGGACCAAGGACGGAGGATGGAGGACTGAGGACGGAGAACGGAGGACTGAGGACCTAGGACACAGTCATGGGCAGTTTTGTGGTTGCTGCCCCTTTTGCAACCTCAGAATCAAAATCAGCCTCATCCACTAACCAGTCTGGTCTTCGTCCTCGTCCTGCGTCTCAGATCCTCGGCCTGCGCTTGAGTTGCGGCATTGTAACAGGTTTTGAGGCGTGCTTTGGGTTTCTGTGGCTTGGGTTCTGGAAATATGGAACTGGAGCTGGGGCCAGACCCCAAATTGGATTTCGTTGTTGTCTCCCAAGCGGGCACATTTATATATATATAGCATATACATATATAGTGTGCGTGTGTTTGGACGCGTGTTGGTAATTGCGCTTTGAGGTTGTAATTTGTGAATTGAAACTGTCAGCAGTAAAATGCGGTGCGTGTGTGGCTGTAGATTTAATAAGGAAATTAAAATGCAACATTGTCCACAGTAATAACTCTCAAAAAACACCTAAAGTAATTGGGCTTTGTTTGGAAATTCATTAACCACTAGAAGAAAACCTTTTACTAAAGAGGTTACTAGTTGGGTTGCCTTTCTATATAATTTTTACTATAAATAATATTACCTATCTGTATTTGGTGAATTATTGAAGGGAACACATTCAAACAAACTGCTATACTTATTTTCTTATAGATATAATATTTAATAATCCAATTAAAGTGTTTCTCTCAACTCTTTTAATTCGTTTCCCTTGAGCAATTAACTGAGAATTTAATTTACTCAGGCTAATCATGCCGCCTTACAAAATTTAATTAAAGCTGCATTTGCATTGGAATTTCCGTTATGTCCTTAATTAATAAGTTATGCTTTTCCCCCACTCACTGCTAAGCAACAGCGAGTATAAAAGAGGTGAAGGGAAAAACAAGAGAAAACTGTTTTTTAATTGCCTGCAAAAAGGGTTTACGAGAGGGGTTGGCATTTACACTTGTAATACATAGTAGGCCGCAGCTGCTCCTCCGGCTTAAAGGATGAGGGCCGGCACAAAGTCCACATGAACTGACCACTTGAGCTGGCCTAATTGGCTGGCCAAGTGTTGGTTATTTCGGAGCCAGAACTCCAAGGACTCACTGGATGCGGTTACCCGCTGACCACCACCGACCATCGAGCAATGGAACTCATTTACTTTTGCTTGTGGATAGAAGAAGATTTTCTATATATCAAAAGAGCACTAAGGAAATTGTGCTAAATTGAACGGAAGCCGCAGAATGAGGGGGTTTTTTAAAGCAAACATAGTTATTTTTAAATATTTCTTCTAAACAAATCTTAAAGCTTTAAAGATACACATGCATATGTGTTTCGTAATTAACTTCCTTCCCAAAAAAACAGACTCCATTAGAGTGAAGGGGGGGCGTGGCCAGGCGATGGCTATTCCAAGGCAACACTATGCGTGCGCGAAAAAATACATTCATTCAACAGTCCAGCCAGGCGTCCGTCCAACTGAAATGTGGGGCTTTTTGAAAGGGGTAACGCCCCGTTTTAGCCGACATGTGAATTAGCCAGCATTCTGGCTAGCAGTTGGAATGGCGTCGCCGGAAACGGAAATGTACGAGCGTGTTCAAGCAGAAGCCCATAATTTTGCATTAGCAATGGCAAGAGGAAACAGTAAGAGAAGCATTAACATCAACTGAAAACATCAACTGGAGCAGCAGGAACAAACATTGACAGATAACAGACTCGAATTCAGTCGCATGTAAGAGCACGTGATAAGAATTCACAGGTGCGAAACACGCGCAGCCAGGTATTAAATATGTCGAACACTGTTCGCAGCTCACTCATCAAATGAGCATTAGAAATTGAGAGGAGCATGTGTGTGCTGGGTAAATGGGAAATTAGGAAATTACCTTTGAACGGAAGCTTATTTCAAACTCAGTCATCAAACAGACATTTGGTGAGTAATTTTAAGGACATTTTGTATTTTAGTTAATTAATATACAATTTAGAAGGGGAATGCCAAGCTAAAAGGAACTTCAAGCAAACCATTCAGCTTTTGTTTATTTTTTACAAATACCAAATAATTATTTATGGCCCAAGGGAATCTCTAGGATATTCCATATCCATTTCCTTCATTACTCTAAAATATATGTATGTATGCTTCTCCTGCCTCCGTTAATCTTTTGAGTAAAGATGGATTACCGAAGCTGAGCTAAAAATGATTGACCTTGGTTAAGTTAACCGTCCTTTGCCGTCCTGCGTTCAAAATATAATTAGTTTTGCACTAACTGGGGCGTAAAACGAAACTCAGACACATAACACAGAGCACACACACACACCGCCCCCAGATCGAACTTCGAAGCCTTTGCCTGGCCCCCAAAACAGAAAATCATTAAAAATATTTGCCTGCACGCGCTGAGCCGCCTCGTCATCCAATCAGCCCCATCGACTTCTCAGGACCAGGAGCTGAGCCAGGACCACTCCACCACTATGCCATCCAACCGCAGCACCACCGAAATCGACACCGCAACCACTAGCCTTTCCTCCTGCTCCTGGCCATCGGCCAAAGGGAGAGCGGGACGGGCGGAAAAGAACCCAATTTGGGGCATAAAAATTGTTGCTTACTTGGCAAAGATGTTTATCACACCGTCGGGTGGCTGGATAAAAAAAAAAAAGAATTGCGAAACACCGGGAGGGGACTTTAGCTGAAATGCTGCACATTGCTTCAAGGACTCAAGAGATAGATATTACCGGAAAGTTAAATGAAACTATATATCAGTATTTATGAAGAACTGAACCTATAAAACTATATAAAGCTTGAACATTTAGTTTTATTTCTATTGTTTTTTAGCATATATCTCTTTAAATGTCTAGGTTTCCTTAAAAGTTCGATAATACTCCTGTTTTAATCTGTCTCTATAATATTAATTTAAAATAATAATGTAACTTCGGATATTGTTTAGATTGTTTTAAAGGCAAAAACTTAACTTAAGTAACGTTTTAACATAAAGAAACCAATGGGAAAAAACCCTTGGACTCATTGAATATTCTGCTTTTATTTTTGACTAAAAGAAAATATCTATTTCCGAATTTAAATCTATATAAAAGTATTATAAAAGTATATTTTAGCTCATTATAAAGTTATTTTTAAATATTTTTTGCCCAGTAAAAGATACCTAAAATGCACTGCTAATTTTCAACATTTTTTGTGGCCATCTGAAACCACTGTGCTGTGGGCAGTGCGGTTGGCAATGTAAATATTTTGCCATTTGGGCTTTCTCTTGGATTAGTTTCATTTATTTCATCATTTGCGCGTCTCACTAAACGCATGCAGCAGCGCGCCTTATCCTGGCGGGCCCGAGTCCTGAGTCCTGTGTGTGTCCTGTCTGCGGGGCGAGAGAGAGAGAGAGAGAGAGAGCAACGGCCGGGCTTTTGGTGGTCGGTTGGTTGGCGGTCCGGTGAGGGGATAAGAATTTAATCAGGCCGCTGGGGACTCTAAAGCGCCGCCCGCCCGCTGCTAGCGCACAAATGTAGGCGCTGCCCAAAAACAGCAACAAAAATAGCAACGGAAACAGAGAACAGAAATTTCCTTGAGCCAAATGCTGCACTTTGGAAAACAAAAAACAAAAACAACTCTAAAATCCCTTCTCCTTTTTATTTGTAATAATTATATTTAATATAATTATTAAAGTGAACTATTATTTATACCATAATCCTTACTAATTCATCGAATCCCTATTGGTTTCTTAGTCATAATTGGAGGTATGGAAAACTCTGTGTAAAATATATTTATTTGCTGGTAAATTTCATATTGCTTTGTTAATAAATTGTATTTAATATTTTCATGAATATTTTAGAAAGATTTTTCCCGGTGTGATAATATTGCTCCCGGAATGATGACGATGGCGATGACGAGGTCCGCCCGCCAAAAAGGGAAGTAGTTGGAGGGATTTGGCCTCGTTGCTATTTGATTTTTCCTTTTGCACTCTCCTTTATTTTTTTTTCTGCGCCTTTATTATTCGTTACAAGTGTGTGAAGTTGTAATTTAAGTGTGTGGGGGTTGGGGTTCTGACACGCCCACCGCCCATTAAATGCCGCCTTCGAATGCCTTCAGAATGCCGCTCGAGGGGACATTGATTTTCCTCCTCCGGTTTTTTTTTCTTTCTGGCTCAGGCTCAGGCATGCCTTTAAAGCAAATTCCTACCCAATCAGTTTCAGTTGCGTCTTGATTTCGCTTTTGATTTCAGCGGGCTTAGTTGGGAATGGGAGGCAGGAGGAGGAGTAGGTTATAGATCCCTCCTTTCGGAGATATAGCAAATATCCCGCAGCCCATATCCCATGGCCCACATCAGCTGACATTGACGAGTGTCAGGCACATGTCCGCCACATTGCCGGCGACTGAGTTGGCTTAAGCGTGGACACAGCTGGACATCGAGTGGCCAAATCGGAAGTGAGAAGGGGAGGCGGGACGGACAGAGGATCCTGCAGGATGCAGGATGGACCACAGGTGGGATGAGCGGGTATCGTCCTCGTTCTACGGATCCGCTTATGCCACTCGCCCCCGTCCCATAATGGCTGAAAAGTTTTCAGTTTTCAGTTTGGCTTTATGGTCAGCACATATTGAATAAATTCATTGGAAATATTTTTACTGTGTGTCTTGGTAGCGGTTTCCCTCAAGGGTTTTAATTTTCTGTGCAATTTTTTTAGTTTGTTTGTGGATAGATATTTAAAATAAAAACTAAAGTATGATTAATATAAGGTCAAAGTATTTGAAAAGTAGAATTTTCATGTAAAGCGTTACAAGCTTATATGTTTTTTTATAATTAAACATTGATTTGGTTATACATTATTATTAAATTAATATAGTGAACGTAAAACTCAACTCAAATCGATAAAGATTTTGTATATTTTTCCCTTAAGATATACTACTAGTTTTGGATTCATTCTTTATTTTGTAAAGTAAAAACAAAACCCTCTTAAAATGTGATGATTTTTTAAACCACAACTACTGCTTATCTTTAATAAGATTTAGGTTTTTTCTATAATTAACTTTGTTATATTTAGAATTAATCTGTTAATGGCAAAAACTGTAAGTGACTTTGAAATATTTTCAAATTTTCGAAAATAAAGTAAATAAATTCAATGAATCTAATTTATTAATTTAATTCTCGAAAAAAGAAATGTATCAATTGAAATTAAATAACTTAGAAAGAAATCATTTCTTACTAACAAATTTGTATAAGAAAATACCTAAAACTATTTTTTTTCTTTCCCTTCGATTATATTCATAATTTCGCCAATCGAAGTCAGCAAATTCCATGTTAATTCTGTAACTAAAGGACTAAATTGCATAATGAAACATAACTAATTCATCCTGCAGTATGCGCTTCCCATAGCAATTTCAAATAGTGTCCAAGACCAATTGTGAAATGATTGCCGTTTGAATAATTGAACCGGAAGCACTTTCTGCCCCGTTGGTAAGGTAAAGGTGAAGGAACTCTGGCAACCTGGTCGCAATATTTTCTCAAATTGTAGCAATAAATAGGGAATTGACTCGACTGACTTTCATGGGGAAATTCATGTCTCACGGCCTTGATCTGGCTTTTAATATACGGATGATTTTCCAGTTGGATTTGCTTCTACTTCTGGCTCCTGGATGGGGTTCGGGTTTGCCGCCAGTCAGCTGACTGGCTGGTCGGTCGGTGGTTGGCAATTATTTTTAGCCCATTGTGTGTATTTGCCTCCACGCGGACCAACTGTCTGCAGGGTTGAGTGTTTATTTTCGCCAATCAATATTCCACATACTCCCAATCGATATGGGCGCACGAGGCGTATGATTGATCTAATTGATGGCCAAGATTGATGGCGCAATCTGGGCAGGTGTCCCCTTAGTGTCAACCATAAATCTCAATTGCATGCGACTTACGTGCACGGCCTGGGTCTCAGCTGCAGCACTGCATTAAAGTTGAATCAGTTTTGAACTTTTTCGAATGTGGAAACTTCTCTCTGTTCTTATCACGGGTATTTTTTTTTAATGGGGGAAAACCCCATGCAGTTCTTCACTCGAATTTGTCAGCGATTCGCGGGCGATTTTGTAAGCGGTCAGGCGAGCGACTGAAAACGCGACTTGGCAGTCCAAAGGACGAGCGAGGACTGTGACTCTGCGGCGGCTGACAGTGTCTATTATTCAGGCAAATGGCAGCAGCAACAGCAGCAGCAGCAACAGAAACCGCGGCCAAGGCGGAGCAACTGTTGGTCGTGCGAATCACGCTTACGATATTCGGGAGGCGTTCGTTTTTGTGTTCGGCTTTGGGTCCTCGGTAAGCGTTCGTCCTTCGTACCTATTTTTCTTCCTGTGTCGTCGGCAGCTGTTTAACTATTTTTCGGTTAGTTTTCCGCTGCGCTTGCAACTCAATGACAAATTGTTGCATCTCAGAAAAATCCGCCACCATCCGTCCACCAGGCTCACCTGTGCTTTTGTCGTTCGAATCAATATCACTTGTTTACACATTTTGTCCTTCAGAAAGGAGGTTTAGATTTCCATTTAAAAGAAAATCGGGGTTTCTTTAGAAGAAAATTATATTGTTTTTAAATAAAATAAAGTGTTATGGGATTAAAAAATATTTATCCGCAAATTAGAAGGTATTGTAGCCAATGAAAGTTTCACATTTATTTTACTGTGTAAATAATAATGTTGTTTTATAAAGAATATTTTTTTTTTAACATAATTTTCTACACAAATTCATTCCAAAAGTCCTATCCACCTATAACCTAGGGTATGTCCTTGTAGCAACGAAACTATGTTTCGAGTTGCATACTTTTGAGCGCCTAAGCGAGCGGAAATATGCACTCTTTGACTTTTTTTTTTTGTTTTGGATTCAGTGGACATATTTTCTTATTTCTTTTTTTTTGTTCGCTAAATGGCTTACCGGGCGCTTTTTAAAATTTATTGCACAACATTCAGCATTACAAAACAGGACCAGCGAGCGAACTGATAGCGAAAAGTTTAATGGGAAATGTAAATGTTACGCCATTGTATGACATACGACAATAAAATGGAATGGAACAGAAACAATAAACCGATGGATGCCAGGCCCAGCGATTCCTACACAGGTTGTTGGTCCCATTTCCCCCTCTACCTTGTACACCATTCGCACCTCTCTATATCTTTGGAATGCACTGGAAAAACAGGCTGCTTCTTTGGCCTAAATTGTAAATTAATTTGGTTTAAAGAGAAAAAGTCCGTGAATGAATGCTTAACCTTTTCGCTTCTAATTAGTTAGTCTATTTTAGTGTCTTGCCCACAAGACTTCTTCTTATATTTTTTATATATATTCCCTATATATATTTCGTATATATAATATATTTCCTATATAATATATACTCGTATTAAATTAAGGAATTAATGGTATATTTCTCTCTGTTTCTACACATCTCTCTTCCTATTTCCCTAGTCACCGCTTGCGTTTTTTTACTTTATTTGCTGTTATTTTTCTGCGGCTGCGGCCATAATTTACAATAACAACAAGCCAGATAGAGGTAGATGTGGCACAAGGGGGCGTGGCAGTGGCACAGCGAACGAGAGGCGGTAGACAGATAGAGAAATGTGAAGCTGAAAATGAAAGAGTCTAACAATGTGGGCTCTGGCCCCGGCTTGTGAGGCTGCCGTTTTGCATTCGATGGATGAAATGAACGGGTGGAATACACTAAGAGAAAAATACTTAAACTGGAAAGCATATATGGAATTATTGAAAGAGATTAGGCCGTTCTGAGTCTTATAAAAACTCCTGCACTCTGATTATAGAAAATAGAAATAGAAATGTATTCCTATTTTTTATAAGTGTTATTTTTTGCCTCTCAAAGAGAGGGGGGATATGGCATAAGGGGGCCTGGCGTTACCGTTAGCAGTCTAAAACGACGAAGCCATCGAAATCGCGCCATGCAGTTCTTGCGACTTCAGTGTCAGATATTGTATTTCATGGCGTCTCGCTCGATATGTCACGCGTATGTATATATATACACTTGTGTGCGTGTGTGCGCCATAATTCAATTTCAGAGTAAACCCCCATTCCAACGCATATATACATATATATATGGATATCCTGCCCACAGCATCCCAATGCCCCATGCACATAAGGCATTGATCTGCGCTAGCAAAGCGCTTTATGTTTTATGCGTGCGGCTGAAAAGTTTAACGAGGCATAAACAAACACGGCCAGCAATGGGGCTATTGTCGTTGACTGAATGAATGAAAGTTGGCCCTATGATGCATGGCATGCCCAGGGATAGTCATTATTTAGATCTAACCCCAGTAGCGGGATTATAATCGTTAAGTTTATGGGTTCGAGTTGGGAAAAGCATTTCCTTCCATTTCGTGAAATAAAGAAAGATTTATGAATTTGATTTTATTTAAATCTACAATCGATTTAGGTTTACCTTTGTGGCAAACATCTTTGAAAGCCAAAAATATACATGACTTACCTTTCTGTAGAGCAAAAAATGCAAACTTTATTTAATTGTAATGTCTATAGTTTTCTTTGTTGAAGAAATTCGCATAAGTTTTTTCATAGTTTCAGTAAAAGTAAAATGCGAACGATAAGCAACAACTCAAAATCAACAATGTTTTAAATAAAACTACCTGCTCTCTGGAATTCAACAGAATTTAACTGAATTCCTAATAAACCATGGGCGTCTTGAATTAATTTTGATTTACGAGTTATTAAATCCAGCAAGGAGTTTGGTCTGAGCCCGTGCGATGTCTACAATTTCACTCAAATCCATGAAACCATAGATTCTGGGAAATACATTTGTTTCCTAATTAAGCGTGTGCAAAAGAAATTTGATATTGGGGAATAATTTGGTTCTTAATGTGCATTGCATTGCGTAAGTTTGTTTGAAGGTAAGTATAATCAAGGAGTCCAGAATTATATAGAACCGCGTCTTTAATGCTTTGTCTGCCGCAGGCTCTTTAATGTGATTGTGCTGGTTAAAACATATAAGGATTAGATTCGAAATAGAATAGAGCATTGCGGGTTCCACAGACAAACTGCGGGTCCTACCGCTGGAACCCTCCTCTCTACAGATATTATTGTATGAGATGTTCACTCTGTATACAAGTATTCCTACTATTTAAGAGAACATAGAGAAATGAAAGTTTATATTTCATATAACGCTCTAATTTATACACAAACTGTAAACACAAACTCCATTTATTTGCTTTTAAGATTTTTCTAATCGATATACATAATTCCTCAACTTCTACTTACTTTTATTCCTTTGTATTTCTGTAGGTAACACTTTCTCAGATAACTCACAAATAGTTATGGCATTGATTTGAAATTATTGCGGCGCACACCCCTTAGCAGCTGTTGTGATGTCGCTAGCTATGGAGCCCATGTTAAAATTGGCTTATCCATAATCCAATTAGCCAGGCAGATAGCGCCGTGTCACGGCCACATCCTCCTTACATAAACCATATGTTTCGTCACATGCAATTTCCAAAGCAATTAGCCGGCACCCTTCACCTGCCCGATGCAACATCCTTTGCAGCTATTCCTCTCTCACACGCCGCCCGAATATGCTTGAATATCCTTCCATTTGCCTGCAGCCTGTTGCTGGGATCAGGGGAATGTGAGCCAGTGTTGGCGGGTTTTCTACCAAAAGGGATCTTGTCTTATGTTCTTAGTAATATATTTATTCTGATATAAATGTTATTATTTGTAAGTTAATTAGGGAAACCAATTAAAAATGTAAATAAACAAAACTGTGGAAGTTTGATAGTTTTTAATAATAAATAAACTTTGTAAGTGGCTGCAAGAAGTTCTGTTCTGAACTACTTTAAATTTATTATTTATTTATAATTATAACCTATTTTTAGTTGTTATTTGTTAGCCAGCCCTGGTGTACGCCTTGCGAATTGAATTTGTCGCGCATCGAACAAACTTGGCAATTCAATCAACGTGCCAGCTGCCAACTACCAGTCCATATTACACGTTTTTTTTTTTTTTGGTTTTTTCTGACCATGAACCTGACCATCGACCATGCCAAAATCGACTATTGGGCGCTGTCTTCTCCGAATGACTTTTGGCCAGCGCCTGTTGTGGTTGTTGTTCGCTTTGCTAATTGAATTGCCCTGTTTTGTCGCCTATTCTTTGTTTGTTTTCTCCTCCATGCGAGCAGTGTCAAAAATTACGCATACGCCCGGTTGAAACGCGCATTAAGCCGTTACGGCTAATGAAGCTCACGAGATTGACGGGCCAATTATGGCGATGATGGCAGCGCCATTGTTTCCGTTTCCGTCTCCGCCCCAACAATTGAATTACATTGAAAACTTCGTTAGGCTCGTTAGTCGAACGCGCCGTCCGTCTCTCACCCCCGATAAACACGCTCGGCCCCGGCAACTTAAAATGCAATCAATGCCAGCTTGGCATTCGCCGTTGCAGACTTAATCTCGATTAAATGATTTTTTATTGATACCATGAAGTGGTACAAGAACTCGCACGTATAATATACACATAAATGCACTGAGAAAATGAATATAAAGTTATTTTTAACCTTTTTAATGGTGGGATCTGTAAGCAAAGGCGCTTAATTTATTTTTTCATACATTTTCTTGATATTTTATTTATTTATTTCGATTTTTGTTGTCAAATACTGCCTGTTTACATTGGTTAAGATATCCTTAAATAGCTTTTTTAAAGAGTAAAATAACGCTGGAAAAAAACGTTTCAACTTCCGTGTAAGGAAACTCTTCCAAATCATTTATAAAACCGCTTGCCCTATTTTTCCCTCAGCGTAGCCACATATATTTCTGAGAATTGACACAGTTTGAGGCACTTTGTGGGGGGTCTCGGTTCCTGGAACTTTTTTCCTTCGAAGGGCTAGAGAGTGGCAGGAGTAAATCCCAGCAGATTGCTTGCTCTCGTTACGCTTTTTTATTTTCCCACGCTATTCTTTTGCCTTTTTAATTGATGTTCAGCGGTGATGGGTTTTCCGTCAGCCTTGCCAGGAGTCCGGGATTAAGCAGAGCGTTTTCAATTTGCAGAAATAAAAATAACAATGGACAGCCCAGGAGGGGCATACATAGGTGGTTGGCAGCCGGCACTCCGCACTCCGCACTTGGCACTGACAATCCAAATTGAATGGCAATTTGATTTTATTGAAGTGCAGCAGCAGCAGCAGCAACTGGTGGGGCCTGTCAGTGCAGCGAGCGAATATAATAATTCAGCTGACCAGGCAGCCAAATCACAAGAAATACGCTCTGCGTTATATTGGGAGGATTTTTATCCTCTTGGCTTCCGGATTTTCGGATTTCTCTTCATTTTTTTTTTATTTTCATTGACGCCTGCGGCACGTACTCGTGTTTCTCTGTCGGGGCAACTTGTCAGGCTCTAAGGCAGTCACATCCACCATCCCTTCATGGTCCTTGTCCTTGTCATGGTGAAAATATAATTAAAGTTTTTGACAGTTATCTCTCGGCGAACAATGAATGAATGCCCATTCTCGGTGTGATTAATGATGTCATGCCGGGAAGCGGACAAAATTAAATAGAATTAAATCTAGAACGAAGTTAAAATTGGCCCAGGGGGCTCACTCAAAGGAATCGAATTGAATTACTTGATCATTTATGCTTGATTATGATAATCGCATCGAAAATGGCCAACCGCAAAGCAACGATGGCTCCAAATGTTTGTCCATCCATTCGAATTCCGCACATGTCGATGGAAAGTATGTCCATGTACGAGCGATTTGCATTTTCATAGAGCTTAGTGCGGTTGTGGTTGCAATTAAATGAAAATTTGGCATTCCGTGGATCCTCCGTTGTGGCTCTAAAAATATTCTGTGTGAAATTGTGACCAAAAAAGGTTATTTTCCGGCATGTTTTTGGTGGATTTAATGGCTTGATTTTGATTGATTGCAGTAATCTTTCAATTGTCATTGGGATTTTAAAGGGATTACATGCGTGAAGTATACATATATATATTGGTTTAGATATTGAAAAATAAGGGGACATTTAATGGGAGCCATTGAGTTTCAGTATGAAAAAGATATTTCATGAATTACACGCTGTGCCTTTTTTAAAGTTCTTTTGACAGCCTGAAGTCTGAGAGTGTCCTTCACCCTGAGAAGTAAAGAACTGCTTTTGGTTTTCTTTAAACCTTCTCGAACTAAAGAATGGCATTTGGTTTTCTTTAAACCCTTCTCAAACTAAAGAATTGCTTTTGGTTTCCTATAAACCCTTCTCGAAGCACTGCAAACTGAAGATTTTCGTGCTTGACTGGGATTAAATTTACGGAAATGTCACTCTCAATTTGCTCGGCGTTCGGTCTTTGTCTTTGCTTTCGCCTTCGTCTATTTGTGCACCTTTGGTTTCGGCTTGCAGCTTTTGTTAATTAAAAAATCTCCTAGAAATTAGAGAAGTCAGACGGGTAATTAGGACTGACAGTCACAGAGCCGCATAGCACACACGCGGTCAGACGGATTTTGCCGGGGATTTGGCGTTAATTGGCTGCCGTTGCGTGGCAACCAACCTGAAGTTGCAGTTGCATCCCAGCACCTGCAGCTGCGATAAGTGCAACCAGTGGATTGCAAACAAATCGCAAACATGGCCAACTCGCTTGGAGAGAATGTAAGAGCTTCGCCCGGCTATGCACAACTTTTCCGGAAAAACTTTATCTGCATGTCAGGGGGAAAATGTCGATTTTGTGAACTGAAGCTGGCAAAGTGGCCAACGAAATTGAGTTGTTGTTTGGCTAAAATTGAATTAATAACAGAATTCAGGCAAGGTTTATTCAGGGCAGATAACTTCGTTTAAAATATTTGGCAGCTCCGGCCAACACTGCGTATGCGCAATGGTTTTGTCAGCGGACATCACTTGGCTTTTGTGGCACATATTGTGCTCGTATGTGTGCATGTTTAATATGCAATGGCTAGGCTTATCCTTTGTACAAGGAAATCCTTTTACACCATATTGAGTTTTGTTGTTGCCGCCGCCACCGCCGCGTTTCGGCATCCCTTATTACATTACAGAAAAATGATTTAAGCTCGCACTGCGCCTGCAATTAGGTTTAAATATTTATATCCGCCCCCTCAGTGTCAATACAGCGCCAAGTTTGCATCTTATTAGGCACGAGTTTGTGGAATATATTTTATGCCAAAAGAAAAGCAAGTAAAAACGAAGGGAAATTAGGAAGTTTGGCAGCTGCACCCTAAAAGGATTTCCGCTTGAATTTGCAGGATGCTCATGCTCCGCCCATTTAGGATATCAATTCTTTTTAGCTTGTAGCTTTCAGTTGCCATTCTCGAAAACAATTAGCAACCGAAAGTGGGCCAAACAAACTGTCAAGCCGGCAAACATCGAATCAGACCATCGAAGTGAAATGGAAATGGTGAATGGAACTACGACTAAAAACGAAACTTGTGTTTTGCATTCTCCTCTTATTTGTTTCCCTTTTTTCTCCTGTCTGTGTTGGGGTCAAGCCATACCGCCTCCCAGAAGGCAGAAACACAATAAAATAACAAAAAAAAAATTGTTTACAACATGAACACATCTGTCTGGTAATGATAAGGCAGATGATGATCATAAAAGTGGGTGAAAGTGCACGAGAAATGTGTTCTGATTTTATTTAACTAATTTTATTATTTAGTTTCATAATATTTTTAGCACAATGCATTTAGAAGCAATCTTTTCGTTTGCCGAAAGGAATTATAACACTTTTTATATAGTTCTTTTTGTAATAAATACTTAACGAGATGATAAATCAGAATAAATAAAGAAAACAAAGGCAACAACACCTCAAAATATTAAAAACCTAAGATTTATACAAGTAAGAATATAATTATCTGTATTTATAGCTGACTTTCATAACTTTCAACGTATTATCCTCTTAAAATTCCATACCGAAACCAAACACAAGAGCTCTCTTATTTCTTCGAGTGCCTCTGGTAGTGGGTGCTTTGTTCCGTTGTGCGGTCATTGCCAGGGGCCATGTTTTGTATGGCCCACGGAGCGTATGCGTAACGAGTGCACAAGTGGCCATCGTTTGGCTTGCCCGTGGGCATACAAAAGGAATCGTTTTGCTTGTCATTTCGCCGATTCAATTAACAAGCAACAACTCGAAACAAAGAGAAAAGACAAAAAAAAAAAACCAAAGCTCTCCAAAGCGGCAAAGTGGACAAATCAGGAAGCCCAAGGTGCCTCCACTCGCTTTTAATGGGCAATTACATTTTAATGAGAGTTCACCGCCACCGCCTCTGCCGCACCTCCTGTCGATAAATGCAAATTTTTGGCCAGACGGGAGGGGAGCACAAGGGGGACACAATCTCACCTTTAAAATCGCGCCAAAGGTCGCCTTAAAGCCGAAGGGTCAGAGCACAGGGACACTTGTGCTCCGTACTCTCGTTTCCCTTTGTATGCAAATTCCGCATACGTATATCGTCCAACGTTATTAATTTCGAGCGGAGAGTTTATGGGTTCCGGTCCCCGCCTCCATATCGAACGCTTGACACATCAAAGCGCCGGCCTGACAGAACCACACGCCCTTTGCATATTTTTTAAATATGCGTGTGCGATTAAAAAAGGAGAAAAAAAAAAAGGAATCAGTTACTGTAACGGCAACTGAATCTGAAACAAACATTAAAGGACGACCGGCCGGCGCTCTCAATTGGAAAAGCCGAGAAAAGCGGGGCGGCAAGCAGAAATATAATGAGTTTTGCCCGCTGCTCACAAACAGGCTCTGGCTCTGGCCATGGCCGCACTGACAAGCGCTGACACTTTTCCGCTTTTCCATTTTCCCAACCGAAAGAGGGGGGCGCGGGATGAATGAATGTCTGTGTGCTTAAGCGGGATAAATGTACGGTAAAAAAAAGCTGATTTGGGATTTTAGAAAATATGCATTCAATGCAGGATTAGGCATTGGGAAATTTATTAAAAATATAATAGAAGCTTCACCTCTCACTGGTCTTATTTTACTTTTAGAATTCTTTTGATTATATTCTTTGGTTCTTTCGCTTTTTTCTTCGAGTGCAGAGGCTGTTGAAGGTCTCATAATGTTGATGGACACTCGCTTTGATTCGCTGCTGCTGTTGCTCGTGTGGCTTTTCTTTTGCCAGTTAAATCCGCACTAACGACTTGCCAGTTGATGTCATACGTGCGGTTCCAGCCGAGGACAACGACACCAGCACCGACACCGGTGGCATCACCTCCACTGCTGCTCCTAGCTGGGTATCCGACTCATCCGCATCCTCATCATCGTGATCATCATCGCTCCGGACTGTTTGCAATGTGTCCTTTGACACAGTCCACGGTCTCGGGGCCCATCCTCTTTAGGCAGCGGCGTCACATTTAAAATCAATTTCATGACCCGTGCCAGGACGACAGACGACTTACAGGGGGACGCGCATAGAAAATCCCTGTTTTTTGTGCTTCAGACTCAGAGTCAGCCTCAGCCGCAAATGCAAATATAAACATATGTGATGCCCACAAAAAAGAAATCCTTTTCAAGCTGTAAATATTTCCCTAACGTCGCCAAAGTCAAACAAACGGGTGTTGTCGTTTGCGAAAGCCAAAGGACACATTTTGTTAGTAAATATGTTTATCGAAGGATATGGATGACCTTTTTGTACATATTTTTGAAATCAAATTAAATGATACACATTTACATAGATATATAGATAGATAACATTTCGAAATTAACTCAGAAATACTATTTTATTAGTTTAGTTTAATTTAGTTTAGTTCAGCCATCGCCATCGATCTCCTGATAACAGAAACAACATCATTTGATGGAAAATTATTAACAAATAATTATAAAATTAATAAACGCTACTTATAGTTAAATATTAACCTTTTTAAGCCAGTTATTTCCCTTATTCAAAACTCCAAAAGAGCATTAAATCATCGACTTCGCGACAAAACTTTCTTTGAAATATTTTTTATTTTCGTTTCATAAACCTTTCACTTCCAGTGAGTGAGTATTTATGTCTGAAAGCCCACAGGAAAGGTCGTTACTGATAAGTCGTTCAGCCACTCAGTCAGTTGGCCATTGGCCGCATCACGCATACGCCCCGTTATTCGCAGTGCAATGCACTCGAAGCGAGGCTAAAGACTTCCGGTATGACGGATTTGGGCATCATTCAGTTTCCCGCGAACTCCAATTAAGCAGCTGGCAAAATGCGAATTGCTTCAAGTTATTTGGCAAGCCTGGAGCACCTGTTCCTGCTACTCTGTGTGTTTTTCTTGCCACTCACAGAGAGTTGCTTGTGTGCCAAGAGCAATAAAAGTTTGCCGCCCCAAACCGTCGGTGGCTGGCGGAATTATTCATTCGACATTTAAGTGTCTGCCGACACGTGCAATGTAAAAGTTTTACACACCTGCATACATTACACAATCCGGGACCATAAGCCATTAAAGGAAAGCGGAGCTTAAAGACGCGGGAAATGGGAAACGACAAATTGGCCGCTTTTCATCTGCATGATAGGCCAAGGAATATGCATATGGAATTCGCTGATGGCCAAAACCAATCAATTTGATTATATATTTTTAAATATGAACCCATTTATTTATTGATATCTCAGTAGGTTCTCTTATTTAATACTTTATAAGTTATAAAGAAAGGGGATTCAATAAACTAAAGGCCAGTCCTGAACACGCCCGCAATTCGCATGAAAAATCATTGGCAAAGGTTGACAAATTGGCCCGCTTTTCATCTGCATTGCTTACCTTTTTTTGGCAAATGAATCTGCATATGGAATTCGCTGATGGCCAAAAGCAATCGATTTTCATCTTCAGTCTTCTTGTTGTTTTTTTTTTTCGGCGGAACGAAAGTGATTTCCTGCCAGGCATTGCCGCCAAAACTTCATCAAGCTGCCATCTCTTATCGCCCGGTGGGAAGGTGATGTGGCCGGGTAGAGTCTTTTTCCACTCTCCGCACCCACTTTGCGGCTGCATGCCTGGAATATCTTCCGCTTCCGCAGTTTTGATGTCTTCCTCTCTCGCCGGGATGGGGGAGAGGAGTAACAAGGAGCCAGCCGAAGTCAGCAGCAGCCATGCCGCGCCAGTAAGTGCCAAATAATAACCGACCGTGTTGGCAAAACAAATCGAAGAGAATCCCCATGCAGAAATAAAACCAAAGAAAACCACAAATTCCAGGAGCCTACAGCATACAGCAGCATATTTGATGCAACCCCGAAAACACTCAACTATGAATGCGATTTCCATGTAAATCCTTTCGGCTTTGGCACGTGTTCGCCAACAAGAAAAATAAAAAACTAGACAATAAGTTTCGCAAAACACCGGCTGTAAAAATAATCAATGTTTTTTTTTGGCAAGGGGAAGCACATAAAAAAGCTGATTGCGGTTAACAATTGTTGGCATTTAATGGTTGGCTTAGAACCCGTGAAAAAGGTCACATGTGGTGCAAATTGATGGGGTCTAGTTTTCATCTTTTTATTTAAGGTATGGGATAAATACTTAACGAAAGGTTAAGTCGAATAATTATGATAAGATTTTATAATAAAAACTACTGAGGGGATGTACATATATCGACAGGAAAAGTTCTATATAATTTGTCGGTCAAAATATCGCGTTCTAATATATATTGAAAATATCGTTAAGTTTAATATAGCGAAAATTTAAAGCTCGAAACATGTTGCAAGTTCCAAATATCGATATTACCGAATAGATAATCGACAAATTGTAAATCATTTATTTGTATTTTTTGTACAGATAATATTTAAAAAATAAACATTTATATATAATATATATAATATATATATAATATATTTAATATATGTATAATAAAAAAAATTGTATGATTATTGTCTAAAATTAACATTTTAACTAAGCTTATCGCACATATGTATATATCGCAAAGCACGTATATCGCAACACATCTATTGCAATCGACTTATCGATATTTTCTGCCATCCCTAACACGGCGTAAACAAACTAATTGATTCATAATAAATATTTATTAAAACCCTAAGAAACTCAACTGCAATTAAGTTTTATAAGGGAGTTACTTATAGTATATACAAGAAATTAGAAAGTTCTTATTAATAAAATAATATCAATATAAAGAAAATATTGAAAAAACACTTGGACTATTTATAGTACACAAACCAAATGATCTAATAATCAATTTTCGAAATGGGAAAACCCATAAAAAGGCAGATTGCGGTTAACATGTGCCCGGGCGTTTAATGGGCGTTTAAAAACGCGCGAAAAGGGTCACCTATGGTGCAGTTTTATGTGGCATACTTTCGGGCGGGCCCATAAAAAATTCAACTGTGAGTCGGCCATATTTTAATGGGTCTTTTCGGCCATTGTTGATCTAACTGCAGCGCACTCACACAGCTGGATAGCAGTGGGGGGGCAGTGGGGATAGCCAAAGAATGGCGGGGCGTGATGCCAACAAAAGGACGAGAAAGCCAAACAATCGCTGTCTAAACGCATTGTGTGCGCTTTGTGTGGCCTGAAAGGGGGTGGAAGAAAGGATCACCGGGAGACACACACACTCAAACGCAAAACGCAAAACGAAGCAGCCATATCACATATCGCGTCCGTGTCAATGCAAATGTCTATGAATGCGAAAATTCACATTGATGCCGCTTTGTCGCATTGTCTGCTCAATGCTGCCTGCTGACTGCTGCTTGTGCGGCGGAAATATTGTCTGTTGGCTTTGCCGGTTTGTTGGTCTGTTTGGTAAACGCCAAGGCGACAAACACAAGATGTAAGACGATTGTGATTGTTATTGTGAGCAGCGGCAAACACTTCGCTTGATGTGTGACGACGGGTGTGTCAGTCGATACGGTTTATTATTGCCAGCCGAGCGAATGACTAACCAGATGTCACAAAGGGTATGGGCTCCGCTCTCGCCTCCTCCTCTCTAGCTGTCGGGAAAATCGAGTTCAACAATTGTTGCGGTTTGTCGCAAATGATTACTATTATGCCACAAAAAGTTATCTCTGTATAAGCTCACAGATTAATTATTTTCTGACAGACAAAAAGATACAGAACTGATAAGATACGGTTTATCATTTAGGGTAAGTTTTCGATTATTTATAACAAAAACAAAGCTCAAGCTGCACTTCTACGTTTTTTGATTATTGTATTCTAATTTATTGAATTTTTTTAGTAAAATAAAACAAAAATATAATAGTTTAACAATCAAAGTTCAAATAAAGCTAAAAGGAGATGAAAATCAGCTTCCAATTGGGCTGTAACCCCACCCTTATGCTGACCTAGCGGCATTAATTAATTGCAACGCTCACGGCCCTGGCCAGGTGTTTGTACAACTCCAGAAGTCTGCTTACAGTTGTGTCAAGACGCTTGAGATAATTGAAAACTGTCACTATCAATATTTAATGTCACAGCTACAGGAAGCGATATCGGTGGGGTCTACTTTAAAGTAATCAACGTTTAAATGTAACAAAGGTATAAAATAAGAAAAACAACGATTAAAAACATCTAAATAGAGTTATATTTATGTAAGTATAGGGTAAATAAGTTTAACTATGTTGTATTTTAATATAAGTTCTTATTAATAGCGAAAAACCACCCTTGGAGAGCTTGTTATCTCCCCAATTTCAGCCTTTTTACGTTTGTTGAGTGTTAAATACATTCTGGACGGCCAAAGTTAGTGGCATGCTCAGGTTCCCCAGGCAGCCATGGAACAAGATGTCTCCTATCAGCTTTCTCGCCAGGACCTTTTGATGCATGTCCATCTCCTTGTACTGGGCACTCCAGGACAACGCTATGCTGTCCTCCAAGGGACTGGAATTGTTTGAATTGTGGCACAATATGCCAGTTAGAGACTCTGTTGGTGTCTGTAAATATTAATTAATGAAGTTAAACATATGTTAGAAGATAAATGTTGTTTTTCTTTACCCGTTGGTAGAATCCGGAGGGAACAGGCTCATCACAATCTTCGCCACTGATGAAATCCTTCTGTTAAATTCAATAAATTAATACTTACAACATAATAAAAAGTTTTATAGCAAATCACACCTGGAAAGCTTCATCCCTCGCCGTGAGATCGTCCCTAACATCTAGGTGATCGCTCAAGAACAGCAATTGATTGTAACACCAAAGTGTCGGGACATAGATCAACATAGATCTCTCGGCATCCAAGACTTTTCTGTGTTCGCGACTGAATGCAGAGCGAAAGTTGTCAATCCTTCGCTTGGCCATGTCCTTGGAGGCCGCTCTTGGATATAGCTCCCTTAGTTTATCAACCAAAACCTTGTAGTCCCTGCTAGTCCGCTGCCTGTCCCGATAGCCGTCACAGCTCGTGTTCCACAAGAAGGGCAAGCCCGCGTAAATTTCGAGAAATTCCTGCCAAAAGCTACGATTGTGCTCCATCCCATCCTCTTCGCTGTCACTGTCGCTGTCCACCAGCATCTCATCGTACAGCTCGATGAAGTCCGCGTAGTTGAGCTGCTTTTGCCAAGGGCTGTAAATGTCCTCGTCCTCAATCTCCTCCTCATACGATTTTCGGCTACACTTCCAGTGCAGAGATTCGTCCAGGAAGCTCAACTGTTCGAAATACCATAGGGTAGGGGAGCTAAGCTCTCCCATTCGCCTGTTGATAGCTACCATACGCTTCTCTCGCCTATAATTCGTCCGAAAGCAATTTATCTTCCTGATCGCCGTTTGGCGGTCCGCTTTCGGGTACCGTTCGCGCAATTTAGCCACCAGTTGCTCATATTGGTGGGCCTTAAGGCACTTGTTGGCGTACTCCTTGCTGCCACGTCGCCACAGGGAGGGCAGGGCTTTGTATAAAGCAATAAAGTCGGTCCAGAAACTGCGATCGCGGTTCATAATTAACATTTAATTAACATTTCATAATCAAAAAACAAACAAATCAGCAGTGTGACCACCTGCTATTCCGTTTACGAAGATCAAATAAACGAGATTTGTGCCTCATAGAAAATGGTTACACGAAACGAGCAAGAAACGTTCAAATCACACGGCTGCCAGATTGGTAGTTTTAGCAAGTAACAGTTTTTGAGCATAAAAGATTTATTAGTTATTTTATTTTTTTGTTTGGAAGAACCGAGAAAAAAATATTTTGAAGTCCATATGGAAACATATAAGAGGCAGAGATGCCAGACTAGTTAGTCCGGTGCTTAGCGAAGTTTCCCACCTCTTAGCACAATACCATTTTTCGCGTTTTTTAGTATATTTAGTGTTATTTTAGTATATTTTTGGGATTATTTCGACCAGGGGCGCCGGTCACACTTTCTCTTTCTTTTCTGCACCACGTTTCCGAACGAGTTGTCAAAATGAACGCCAGCCTGCCAATTTCTAAGAAACGCAAGGTAATTTGCTGAAAATATCCCTGGCTAATGTCAAGGATACCGTGCCGCGACCGCCCCGCCCGACGCCGGCCCGGAGTTGTGTGAAAAAGTCGCCCGGATAGTGCCAAGTCGCTGGCGGTTCGGAGATAACCTCAAACGGATGGGCGTCCCAAAAATGTTTGCAGCGTGGAGGGCGCTAAACAATAAGTTGGATCGGTGGTAATAATGGTTTCCCTTACGCTTCCAGTTCGTTTCCGACGGCATCTTCAAGGCCGAGCTGAACGAGTTCCTGACTCGCGAGCTCGCCGAGGATGGCTACTCCGGCGTGGAGGTGCGTGTGACCCCGTCCCGCACTGAGATTATCATCATGGCCACCAAGACCCAGCAGGTGCTGGGAGAGAAGGGACGCCGCATTCGCGAGCTGACCGCCATGGTCCAGAAGCGTTTCAACTTCGAGACCGGCCGCATCGAGCTGTACGCCGAGAAGGTTGCCAATCGCGGCCTCTGCGCCATCGCTCAGGCTGAGTCGCTGCGCTACAAGCTCACCGGAGGACTGGCCGTTCGTCGTGCCTGCTACGGTGTGCTCCGCTACATCATGGAGTCCGGCGCCAAGGGCTGCGAGGTTGTCGTCTCCGGCAAGCTGCGCGGTCAGCGTGCCAAGTCGATGAAGTTCGTCGATGGTCTGATGATTCACTCTGGTGATCCGTGCAACGACTACGTCGAGACCGCCACCCGTCACGTTCTGCTGCGCCAGGGCGTGCTCGGCATCAAGGTCAAGGTTATGCTGGCCTACGATCCCAAGAACAAGATTGGCCCCAACAAGCCGCTGCCCGACAACGTGTCCGTGGTGGAGCCCAAGGAGGAGAAGATCTACGAGACGCCCGAGACGGAGTACAAGATCCCGCCACCCAGCAAGCCCCTGGACGACCTCTCCGAGGCGAAAGTTTTGTAAACTTAGTTTTACTGTTCATCCAATGAGCGACTAGCAAGGAGTTGCCCTCTAAATACAACAACAAAAAAACAACAGAAACAAAACCACAAATAATTCAATAAACAAAATCAATAAGTAAAGGAGAACGCCAGCCCGGCTGTGTGCGGATCTCATTTGTGCAGTGCAGTGTAGAGCCCGAGGGTTGGCTCCAAAGTTCCCCAGCGAAGTCCAAACCTGTTTGCTAGCCACATACCTTTGGTGGGCATGTGTTTCCTTCTCGCACTTTTATTTCCATTTCTTATGAAGCGGAAATCAGCGATTAAAACGGCTTACATTTTTGTCCATTTCTTTTTGTTTGTTGTCTGCGAGAAGGAGAAGGAGGAGGCTGCTGCTGCTGATTTATGAGGCTGTCCTTCGGGTACACGAGTGTCCGTCCGGTGCGGACGCTGTTGATAACCCGGCTCCGCTTATGGGTCTCTCTTATTTATCATGTTGATATGTTTATTTCCCAGCCTGGCACAGTGACACGGCCCCGGGCAATTGCAGCGTGAAAATCAACAATCGTTCAATTTATCAACATTTTGCGAGATTATAACCGCGGGAGAAAGAGAGTTTCACCTCGAAGGAGGCGCAGGAGAAGGCCCTGGCATCGTGCCCGTTTGAAGCGGTCTGAAATCGCAGCTGCAGCACACGATCCTCGACCGATGACAAATGGCCACATGCAACACTCACCAAGGAGGAGTGGAGGTGGTGGCCAAAGAGGAGCGACTGGGAGGCAGGCAGGCGGCTTGTCTCGGCGGCATCACGCATCAAGTTGCGATTTGCGCCATAAATCTAAATTAGCCTGGCTCTCTGAGAGCGTTGGTTCCTGGTTGCAGCCGCCGCTATTACTACCTGGGCTCGCGCTCCTCCACTTGGTCCACTTGCCCAATCAATTAGAGGTGCACATAAAAGCAGACGAAACAAATTTCAGGCCATCAGTGACTGTGAGAAATTTTTTCCTGGTTGCAATTGTTCTTGCTATTGTTATTGCTATTGTTGCTGCGGTGCTTTTCAACGCTGGCATAAATCATAAAGAACCTTTTAAACACGACTTTGAACGTATGATTTCAACACAATTTGTAAATAAATTAGATCGTGATTATGGCAACATCAATATCGCCAGGCCACATCGACATCAGAGCAGCGGCAGACATCTCCTCGTAGCAGCAACATTATTAACTTAACCGGCCAATGTCTGGCATGTGTGGCTGCCATAGCCTTCCTCCTGCCGTCCGTCCTAACTATGTATATATATTATAATGGCCAAATTCACAACAAAACCAACGACAACAACAAGCAACAGCCGACAACAGCAATAACAACGAGGCGAAAACAAAACAAAAACTCGACAATTGCCGTCAACAAGTCTGCAAAAGTCGGCGACTCAAGCATTTGTCGTTGGTGTTGTTGCTAGTCCATGTTGCACCGCTCTGTGTGTGTGTGCGAGAGTGCAACATGCATATTGTGTCGGTCTGTCGAGGCTGCGCAGGTTCATAACTTGCCTGTCAGCTGCCAGACTGAGTTCTGACATGGCCAGGAGACCCCATCACAGCTAGGACACCGTTGCCATACACTCCTAGAGTGCCCGGAAAATGTGTAGGTAGGTACTTGCAGTTGTTACTCTGATTTTTAGGGATTCAAATACTTTTTGGTATACAAAATTGTGTTTGGGATCCCTCTTGCTTGGTAAAAGTTGCGACTGAGATAGAATTACTCGTTGATTATAGAGTTCTTGGTTCTTACTTGGTCTAAAGATATTCTGGTATTGAAATGTTACTAATATATTTCTACAATCCTCATAAAATGAATCTATATTCTCTAACTTGTGAATAATAACTAAGTTTTTTATATTTTCCATAATAGAATCCCTTTTCCACCTCATTATATCTCTAATCTCATCTTTTCCATCTTAACTTCACAAAATAACCAACAAACTCGATGGACCCCATAGTAACATTAAGAGTACAATAACAATGCATCGTAACTGTAATAGTTGCAACTATTTTTGTAAGGTTGCTTCGAGTCTGACTATATTTGCTTTGATTTACCAACATTATTATGAGGTTTTGTGTCATGATTTTGCCATCATTATTTAGCATTAAGAAACGATGGCGCGTAATGTGTTTTTCATGTGAACTGCCAGGCCAGACGACATTTATCATCATCATCGCTGCATCGCTGCATAGAGCTGCATCGTCTCCATCAGATCCAAGCTCCAAGTGGAGCTCGAGTCGGAATTGCTGCAGCTGGAGCCGGAGCAACCGATCACTGGTAATAGCCACGTTTGCCGGCCTCCTGCACGATCGTCTGGAGTGCGGCAAAGGCTTCGCCGGCCGTGGACTCAATCTCGCTGGCGGACAAGATGAACAGATCCTCGCTGTCCGCCGGTCCGCGTAGCTCGTAGGAGAAGGTAATTGGTATCTTTAGGTGTCCATGGGCCCAATCCTTGGAGCCGCCACTCGACGGATAGATAGTCTCGTAGATGCTGCCGCTCTTGTAGATTCGCCCGCTCAAGTCCTTGATCCTTTGGGCAGCCAGCTGGCCAATCTCCTTCAGGTCCTGGTAGTTCTCCACACGTTCAGAACTGTGTCCGTAGGGAAACATTATCATCTGGGAGTAGCTGTGCAGCGCTATAAAGGTCCGAATGCGTTCGGATTGGACATGTTGCTCCAGGTACTGAACTATTCTCTGGGTCTCCACCTCGCTGCCCGCCGAAGGGCCAGAGTAATCGTAGCGGCAGGGATCGCCACTAGCTCCCGTCACGTTCCAGTGGAAGGGAAAGTTCCGGTTGAGATCAACGCCCCGGCAGATGCCGAAGAGAGCGCGATTCTTGCGCCACATGCGATCCCCTTGGAAGGTGTAGCGGTAGCCATCGGGATTGACGCTGGGAAAGATCAGCCAGTTGTGGAAGCGGGCCAGTTCTTGGATCGCTGGATCCTCAGAGTTCAGCAGCTGGTCTATGAAGTAGGTGGCCGTAGCAGGGGCAATCCACTCGCGCGCATGAATACCACTCTCCACAAAGACACTCGTGAGATTCTCCCGGCCAAAAGCGATTCTCACACCTTTAATGGGCAATCCCTGAGTGCTCGAGCCCAGGTCCACCAGGCTGACCACCTCGGGTCGCTTCTTGGCCAGACTCTCCAGCCAGCCGTAGATGCTCTCCAGCGGATGGTAGCGTTTCCAGTCAAACTGTTCGGGTGTCGTGCCCTCGATGGCCACCTCGCGGTAGTTGGCATCGATCAGGGCCTGGAAATTGTTGTTCAGGATGCGATGGGTCACGTTGTAGCTGTGCACCAGGTCATCGAAGTCAGCCACCTTGGCGGCCGTCACCATGATGGTTAGCTTCTGGCCCGGCACTCGGGCATGTCCCATGAAGGAGCACGAATCGCTGGCCAGCTCCAGGGATTGAAAGAGCCGAACATGCTCATCGCTCGCCAGTTCCACTTGATAGATCCGCGTGTGGTCGTAGCGTGCCTGGGCGGGAACTGGACCTGCCACTGGCCTAATCTCCTGACCCAGGGCACACTGATCCGCCTTGGTGCAGAAACTGGCTGCTCCGGATTGGTGTAGAAGGAGCAGGAGCAGCGGTAGAGGTATTATCCATTGGGTTAACATCTTCACTCTGCGGCAGTCGAAATTATTTTAATATTTTTCCATTTCTCTTTGTCTCTCACAGGGAGAGTGGTGAATAAACACAACGCGAAATGGTGATAAGGAAAATGAAGAGAAGGATGAAATAGTCGAATTATTGATACCCAGGAATGTGTTCAAAAAGCTGATATAATTGGTTTATTTTAAGGTTGCATAATAAAATATAATAAGTATAAATTATTGTATATTACAAAAATTATATTTATATAAGATACTATAAAAATAGTTACGGTTTTGAAATTAATTTAAAAAACTGATAAAAGTATGTAAATAAAATGCTTTTGGTATAAAATTCACTTTAAATTAGTATTTTTCTACTGTTTGGAGATTTTTGGGCTAACTTAAAGAAAACCAGAGGGTAAGATAACATTTCTTCGTTTTGCAAAGATTTAAACTCTTATTATTTTAATAAATAAATATAAAATATTATTTTGAAAATGGTTACTTTTGAAAATTAGACTGAAATCGCTACAACATTTATTTAAAGGTTTCATTATAACTAAACTAAATATATTGAAACTTTATAAAATTAGGATAGCTACAACTACAGTCGATTCCTTACTGTATTAAAAGATTTCAACTATTGCGAACAGTTTATAAATAAATGAATTATAGTTATAAGAAGGAAACCTATATTTTATACGACAGTATAGACGACTTTAATCTGTTCCAAAATATTAAAATTTATTAAACGATTTCAATAAAAGTTCTTGGACCTACAGCTAGTCGGACAAACTTATTATAAATATCCCAATTAAAGGGTAACAAATGATAGATTGAACTTGAAGCTGTGACATCGCCAGCAAATCTTCCATTCCGCGATAAGCTTCACACGCCCAAGTTTCTTCTCTTCTGCCATCAAGAGCTTTCAGTTCTCAGCTCATCTTTTTTCTGGGCTGATTACCCCGTGATCCTCGGCTCCCTGCTCACAGCGACTGCGGGCAATTGAAGTCAACGATTTATGAGCACCTTTCATAACACTTCATTAGTTACATTTTTGGTAGAATTTATAGCGCAATTGCAATAGGAAAACGTTTAACGAGCTTGTTCTCGCAGGGGGAAACTGCGGAGCGAACCAAATTTGGTCGGGCAATTGCCTCGATGGCAACAAGTGCGCAATGGCGCAACATGAGAGTCCAGTGCCTGCCTGCCTCTTGCCATGTTGCCATGTTGCCACGCTGCCATGTCGCTGGTTGCGTCTTCGTTTCGTTTCAACTGGTTGCTGCCTCAGCTCAGGAACCAATTAAACTCAACGTGCTCAAATATTTGGCGCTGCTAATGGAGCTTAAATGGTAATGTGTCCAAGGTTTCGCCATGGAGATCTTCTTCATATTTCTAGATTATAAAATGCGGGGACTTATTGTCACAATTATGAAATATATCTTATTATGTGGAATTTATGAGTAATTTTATGAATATTTTAGGTAATCAACTTTATTTACTGTCAGTTTTTAATACTATTAAATAGTATTTGCTTCATTAAAATAATTTTATTAACAGTTTCACAGAAGAAAATTTATTCTTTAGTGGCAGCAGACTTTGCTAATGAGTTTGTAGTTTAGAAACATTATTATTTGTTATTACCTTCTTAAATATATTAGCAGTATTACTTCTAAAATCATCTTGATTGATTATGATGATGGTAGAAGTTTTACTGTCACACTAACAACGTTTTGAGCATGGGGGGGTTGTGCCCCATTGTGTTATGCAACTGGAATTGCCACTGTTACCGCCAATCCATGCAATCCATCCATCCATCCATTCGTTCATACAAGTATATACGAAAATTCATTTCTCTTAATTGACTTAACGTGACTTGGACTTGAGAAAAACCAATTACAAAGCCACATTAATATCTGGCAACAAATTTGCTGCCTTTTGAGCAACACAATTTTTGGTGCCCAGGCGGCGCGCATGCAACCGAAATTTTAATTAAGAAAAAAGTTGGTTTACTATGTAGTTGGGGGTGCAGGTTGCAGGCTCTAGCGTGGGCGGTCGCTGGCCTATTCAAAATAAAAAATATAATCTTATCAAACATTTTGGCAATTAATTCGACAGAGTGACAGCAGCGGTGGAGTGGAGGCAGAGCGGCCAACAGAAGCTGCGCGGATTGGCTTGAGTTGCCCATAAAAGCATTTTAATTTCTTAATTTACCACAAACTATAAATCATGGCCTTAGGTGTTTTTGCCATATAATGTAAGCCACCTTGCAGTGGCATTCGCATTCGCACCATTTTTCCAGCATTTCGCATTCGCTATGGAAATGTTTTCCATCTCTTTCTCTGTCTCCATACACAAAGAGAAAAAATACGACTTCTGATGAATGCATTTAGTTCTTTATCTTATCCTGTACATAATTCATTGTACCCATCGCAAAGGAATACTTTCTTAATTTGTCAATTTATATAATTTGGAAACCATTATAATAATTTGAAAATATAGCAATTAGAAAGTTTAAAGATCATGTTTGTATTTACTAACTATTTTCTATAATATTTCACAATAATGTACATAAAATTGGATTGAATCTACACCGATTAGAGTTCCTCTACATATTTTTCGTGGTGTTTCTCTACAGTAATGTATTAAATGTACTAAATCAATGAAATTACCATTTTTTGCAATTAATTTAATGTTTATTTGAACGGTGCATCTCGGTGGCAGCGCTGGGGTGTTGTAAAAATACCAAAAATACCTGGCAGCCGTGTTGGTCACGTCTTGGCCGCCTGTCTGGAGCAGCGGCTTCATTAGGTGATGCTTGTACATATTAATTAAAATGTGTATATCCCGCCGATAGGCTCGTATAAGTCCGCATGCGAGTGCGCCATAGATGGCAGCGGGCCACTAAATCATCTCCTCCGGGCCAGTATTTTTGCACTGCACTGCTTTCGCATATGGAAATCGTTGCATCACGCCGAGTTTTCCACCACTGCCCCGCTATGTGTGTTTGTGTTAATTGGCAACACTTTCTTGGCCGCAGCCCCAAAAGAATGAAGCCAATTCAAATTGGACAATTACAATTAGAGAACAATTTTAGACGCTTGAGACGCTGGGGAGAATTGAGCTTTGCTCAGCATACCAATAAATCAGGAAAATGTCAGAAATTTGCCATGACTTGTCCGCGGGCCTGGGCTTTGGCCGCCAAATTAATGCAATTTTGTGTAAATTACTCATTAGAAACGAAATAAATTCGCCGTTGGTAGGCATAAATCACGCCTTATAGAGCGGTACGAGCCACACGACCAGCAAACCGAACGCGACAGCCAACAAATAAAATTGAACAGAAAATCTCCGCTAAAACAAAAGTCTCGATTACCCCGGGCCGGGTGGTAAATGAAATTTTGTTTTTGCGGTGATATAAGGGGGTTTAAGGGGGGTCCGCCAATTAGATATTTTATTGCTAATGTGAGCTTGTCAGATCGCCAGAGTCGAGCCTGCCGTCGCCTGGCCAACTCGAGTGTCCAGCTCTCGGCTGTCCAATGTGTTCGGTGCCTGTCTACATCAATTAAAAGCGCATTTGACAATGATATTTATACTTGGGCTCGGTCTTCGGTCTTTGGTTTCGAAGTTCGTTATTTCGGCATTGCATTGCGGCGGGAAAACGATTTCCAAGTTCGGTAATTATAGATCAACTGTCGGGCCAAGTGGAAGTGTGCTCCAGTGATGGCAAATTTGTAAGTTTTTCCGTACAGAACTGAACGTTTCAAGAAGTACTATGAAAATGGGAGACAAAACGAATGATAAACATGGGAGTTATTGGATAATAAAGTTCTAAACTACTATATATTCATTTCGCTCGCTCTCGCACTTACTTCAGGAGGTTATATATCCTAAATATTTCTAATCAAAATGTTCCATGTTATTCTTAGAACTTTTATTTTAGATGATGGTCACACTCATATCTAGCTTTCTTACTTCTTTTTTGTAATATTTAGCTGGAGCAGAGTGTGCTCCCTCGAATTATGTTACACCGACTGGAATGATTGGGCAAATGGATCGATCGGTTTGGCTTTTGGGCCGCGGCAACATTGTTGCAATGCCAGTCAGCAAATTATCAGCGGGCCAAAACAAATGTTAAAATGTTTGAATTCGTAACAAACACACACAATGGCCATATTTGTTTGGGGCCAAAACTAATGACGTGGCTCGCTAGCTGGCTGGCAGACTGGTGTTTTAATTGTGAAATGCCGTGCAATAAATTGCAAGATGGCCAAAACTAACAAAAAAAAAAAAGAAAAACCCGAAGCCCAGTATCCTGAGTGCAACTGCAATTCAATTACAGCTCAATTTCATGGCAGCAGCAGTAGAAACCGCAGTAGGAGCAGCAGCGTCTGAGAGCCATGGCCATTTAGAGAGCACGGCGACAATTTGTTTATGGAACCGCCGCGGACTTTAAATGGTCCGGTGCATAAATCACTCGCTCTCGGCTCCGATCAACCCCAATTGTCAATTGCCAATACATATCGCCTGTAATTGGGAAGGCGGAGCTGGGCCCAAACATCACCCACCGGCAGCAAATAGCCACTGTTGCACAGCAACTGCAACCGCAACTTGCCGCATGTTGCTGCTCTTCCTCTCAGCTAGTTCAATAGCAATTTGGGATGGCATAACAATTTGCATGGCTCTCTGATCCACTTGCAATTAGACTGGCGTGCTGCCCTCAGGACAGGGGCAGCAATATCTGTGCAACACAGCGGCAGCAACATGCTGCCGAGTTGCTAACTGTTCCCACTTAATTTCTTAATTTCCCATTGCGTGCTGTACCTTGTACTAATGACATCATTTGCCGACTTAGACTGGCAACAAGTTGAATATATCTGGGGAATGCCAGCGAATCAATAAGACAGCATTATTGATGCTCTATAAGGATCGGAGCTCAAGGAAAGAAAAGAGAAGAATAGAAAATTAGCTATCAATTATTAAATCAGTCTTAGAAATATTTAAAAAAAACGTAGATCTAAAGTTATTAAACTATAACTCCATCTTAGACTTCCCTAATTAAGGGATTACCTTCGAAAAATACTTGCAAACTTGGTGAGTTTATAGCTTGGCTCACATTATCCTTTTGGCTAAAATTATTGGCGGGAGCTGTGCCTGGCAGCAAGCTGCTTGCAACACTTGCAACTCATAAACGTAAACGCAAACGCAAAACGACTTCCTGCTCCTCGAACATGTCATGGCGGGGGCAACAAACATGCAACACCAGCCACATATCGCCACAAATGCACACATGTGGCTGCCGGAGCACCATATTTCATGCACGCAGGCGCAGGCGCCTCTTCAAAAAGTCTAATGCTGCTGCTGCTGTTGCGGCCTCTTCAGTCAATAAAAATATCTGGCAGAAAATGTTGCTTACGAAAATCCAACGGCAATGGCAGCAACAACCACCGCATGCCAACATGATTTTTCTTGCTTTTTCATTATTGTATTGCGACATTTTTGTGTTGGTTGCTGCTCTGCGAAATCAAAGCACGCCAGGCAGCAGCAACTACACACAAAGAAAAATCAATTGATTTTCCAAGGATATCGGAGTGAAAATGAATGTGTTTGTATTAGGTATTAAGACATAAAATACATTTCTAATGTTATTTATTTATGCATTTTTTTAATGTTAATTAATAGTAAAATTTACAAGATATTTTTCTTGCCGTGTTGTGGCAGCATCATCAGCGACAACATCCCAACAACATGAAGGCGACGCTGGCAACAAATCGCTGGCGAAAAATGTGCGCGCGATAAATTTATGTTGGCAACATCAAATCGACGTAAATTACGCGACGCCTGGTTACCAGGCAGCGGCTGTTGCTGCTGCCAGTTAGCCGGGCGGCGCTTTGGCTGTTAAATTCTTGGCCAGACTCGGAGAGAGGGGGCTGAGCCATCTGCAATCGTGGCCCGAGACTGGGCCAGTTCGGGGCAAAGACGTAGTGACTCTGGCAACACATTAATTCACGCGTACTTAACACGACCACGCGGGACCTGTTGCTGCCGCAGCAGTTCCCAATGTTGCTTTTGCTGCTGCTGCTGCTGCAATTGTTGCAGTTGCTTGCTGCATGTTGTCATCCCATCTGTAATACAAACGCATGCCTTGATTGGAGGGGAATAGAAGCGATGCTGGCGGCAAATTGCTGTTTGTAATTGATTTAAATACGTTGACGCTGAGTGGCAAATAACTCAGGCTCGAGAGTCGAGTTGATTATATGGCCCGGGACATTGCTGCTTAATTGCTGCCACAACCCCCAGATCCCCCCTAACACCAGACCAGAACTTTCCCAAATTGCTCTCTCCTGATTCCAAAGTTAAATCGGCTTTATCATTATCCGATGCGATGCGATGCGATGCGATGCGATGCGATGCTGGCGTGAAAGCAAACAACGGCGGAACAACACAGTCGCCAATTATCGTTTTGATTAATGATCGCTGCCAAAATGGATTTTCATAAGCGCTTTTCACCATTTCTTCCCATCAATTATCATAAATACAAACAAATTTGCAATAAACTGCACAGCACGCAGTGGAGAAGGCAATTTTCCAGCCGGGTTAAAGGCAAACACAGCCATTCGGCGGGCACAACAACAACAGCAGCAACAACGCAACATTGCAAGCAGGACCAGGAACAACACTAACAACTTCAATTACAATCACGTCAACATCATTTTCAACGCAACGAGATATATTTCTATTAGCCGAATTAATGTCAGCATAATTAATCACATCCAATAATGTTCAGTGACCAGGCAACATCAGAGGCTCGGCGATCCTCTCAGGGTCAACGCAGTTCGTGTTGCACCTTTTTCCACGGGATAGAGATTCCCCGGAACGGGAGACCTTCACACTTTTGTTTATTGGCCACAATGCGTAGGTTGTAGCCAGGGGCATTTTATATGGCTTGGACTGGGCTCGGGATCCCCTGCTAATGCAATTTGATTGTTGGCCCGGCCAAGACGAATCTGTTACCCAGATAACGCTGGCAGATTCATAATTGCAAAGGCCCGAAGGCGAGATAGATATTTGCCTGGGAAATGGCAGGCACTCAGGACTTAAGGTGCATTTTCACGGCACTGCAATAATTTATCTCCAGCTGACTTTATAGGCATTTCCATGCCACATTCTGGATCAAAGTTTTTCGCAAAGCTCTAGATTTATTTGGCATTATTTTTGTATTGGCAGTCTCGGCACGTTGATGGCTATCAATTTGCACAAATTAAAATTTAATTGCAAATTTATGGCTTTTAATTTACTTATCGTTTGATTTATGCCCCAACACCAGCTCCAGCCGAAAATAATTTTTATGATTTAAAGCTCAGCCAGCCACTGGTGCGCCGCAGATTGCTGATTTCGTTTATTTTTCTCTCCACTTTATTTGATTTTATTTAGTTTTTTCGTTGGTCCAGTTGGTTGCACTTAGAATAGCTAAGAGACAAGCAATTTAACTGAAATTAATTGCAAGCCTTTTTACATTTCGTGCATTTTGTGTTGATAGAAAAAAAGCCGTCCAACTTGAGCCCGATTAGTCGAACCGGAAGTGGCATGTCAACGTGTCACTTAAGCCAAAGGCTGTAAATATAAAACTAAATCAAAATCAAAGTACATAAAATGTAAATGCAATTTGCACACATTTTACTTGCATTTTTCTAACAATATTCCAATTTATACGATTGCCCACCGCACTGCAAAATTATTCAAAGGTAACCAGGCACTGGCACTGTTGGCCCAAGGCCTGGGCAATTGTTTTGGGCCAGGCCCAGATCACTGGACCATTGCCACCAGCGGCTACCACTGCAGGCCAGGCAGAGCCACTGCAGCAGCAGCAGCAGATGGAAAAATGCAACAATAAATCTCATTTTATGCAGAGCGGAGAGCGAACGGCCCTTTTATAGGTAACGCTAATGTGGCCCAAAATTGAACTTGACATTTGAATGCCCAATTAACCATGACGTCGAGCGGTGCCGAGAGCCGACCAGGGCGTCCGCGTCCTGGACATGTCCGCAATGTCCAATAACCAATGCCAATGGCCAGACCTCTGATGCCCCTGCTGCCGCTGCTGCTTTTTCAGGTCAAGTTTTTGGACATTCCTATGCGTTATGCTTGTGGCCGCTTTATTGGAGCAATTTGGGGTCTTGTGGTGCCTGCTTCCTGCTAATTAACCCAAATACCCGCGCGGCCGGATCTGTTGCTCTTCTCCTGTACAGGCTCTGACTCTTCTATCTCCAAGCCATTCCAATCGCAGTGGTAAAACGTTGCCTGTCATAAAATGCCGATGAAAACTTTGGCCTATGGTCAGATATGCTCTCTTGCGTGGGGAACATTATCTTTAATAATGTTTAATGCTTGATGCTTAATAATTTAAAATATCTTTTATTGATTTTACTTTAGCTATTTTCTTGAAATCCTTGAAGCTTATATTGATTTATGCCAAGAATAACCTTTTTAAAGAAGAAAGAGAATTAATTTGCCTTCTGTAGTTATCAGTAACTTCTCACAGAACCTTGATCTTTAACACCTTTAAAATATTATACAAATTGAAAGGGTATTCCCTTGTTGATATATTCATATGGACTTATCTTACTATTTCGATGCGAGTGCAATTCCCACGCGGAGGCTGCTCGCCAGTTCACGCAGAGGCTAGGCTGCTTTTTTTCGGCCGTTGTCGGCCTGGCCTGGCTGGGGATGATTATAAAATTGCGATAAATATTTATACCGCTCTTAGATTTATGGTGATTCATATCACCAGACGGCCGAGGATGGCGAATCATCGCTGGCATCTCTAGGCATCGGGTAACAGGTAACGTTCATAAACATTTTTATTAGCAATAATTGCACAAGTTTCCATGTGGTTCATTTGCGTGTGCGACCCACAAAATATAAAGATTATACTCTGGCCAAAGCCAACAAACTGTCATCAATCATAAAGTGGCGAGAGATTTTTACCTGGCCGATAAGCCATCACATTTCGGGCCACAACTTCCTGGCCTTGGCAGCCCCAAGGGTCACTCAAATGACCATAATTGCCAAGTGTCGGGCCAAGAGTGGCGAAAAAAAAAGAAGTCAAATGCCACATTTAAATAATTCGAATTATGTGCAATCAAAATCGGTTAAAGGTTTAGCCCGGTTTCCCGGCCAAATTGTCATGGCCGCAAGCCGAACTCTAAAACTTAACTGTATTTATTAATAATTTATATTATTTGTTTATAGAAGGCCGTCCAGAGCGAAGGCCACAGTGCTGCTGCTGCTCACTTAGTTAATGCTGTGCCATAACTTAATGGTCGATTTGCTTTCAAATCAGAACCCTAAGGACAAGCTATTAGCTGGCATTGAAAATAATATCTGATTTATTTGGCATTTCCATCAATAAATATATAATTTCTGTATTTACTTCTATTATAAGTTTGCAAGTAGTTGTAGTTTGCTTACAGTTTTATCGTTTTTAAACATCTGATATAATGTTGGGATTATTGGATATCGGTTTTGATAGAATGTCTCAGCTGGTGTCTAAAGAAATTGTTAGGTTATTCTTACAATAAATATCTAATGAATTCATAATTTACATTTTAATAAAGGTAAATTTATAAATATTTAACATTAAATAGCTGATTTAGTTGGTAAATACTTCCTCCACTTCTCAGTTAGCTTTTGCCATAAATTAAATACTTAATATTGAACTGCATTTCTTAGTCACTTAACAACGGGAAAAAGTCAACTACATTTTCGTGTGTAATTGGACTTTTGGGGCAACCGAAAATTTGTGTCGCCCGCTCCTACATATCTCCTGAGGTGACTGCTAAGTGTTTTGTCTTGTAATTTACAAATGCAAAATAGCCGAATGTGACAAAATGCAGTCGCCTGACAATTTATCGCGTTGCCTGGCATTGCCTGGAATCGGTTCCCCGATTGTCCCCCACAATCCTCTACGGCGTCGGGAGCCGAAAAACTAGTTTACGCATTTTGCGTGTGTTCAGCATTGATATCGATGTGAATTTATATTTATGGGCCTAGCCGGGCGTGGCCTTGATCTAGAATTTCAGTAGTAGCCGAGCGTTTTTCCGATGTTTTCATTTTCATTTTCATGTTCGTTACGGCGTGGCGGCAACGCACCACGCGGCGTATGTGTGATGTGAGATCTCCAGCGATCTGAGGCGATCTCGGGTGAGGTAAGGTGATGTTTCGCTGTTCACTTGCGTAATCTCGTATCGGGGTGCTAAGTACCGGTTTAAACGCCCGGGCTTGGACAAGTTAACTTGGCAAGTTTTTAAATTTGTTTCTACTTTATGCATTTGAACTGAAGCGTCGTGGAAACGCGTGCGATTATTTTACTCATTTTTCATTGCTCGTACGAGCATATCTTTCTGCACTTGTAATTTATTGGGAAATTTAATTGAATTCGCATGCTCCGCCAACCGGTCGCATAATTTTTGTCCCCCGATTACACACTCATTGAGCAATCGCCCGAGCTCACCACCACCACACATGATTTTCTCTTTCCAAAGCTAATCACACATTTCCCACAGTTGGCAGAAAAGATAATTCTTGTAGAAACAGCACCTCAGATGTTTTGTTTTAAATATCCGATTACCTGTAGAGTGAGTATAAAGCTTAGTGCTTAGATTCTCAGTCCGTCAGTGATTGGATTGTGAAGAATATTTCAATATGTTCTATCTGCGCTTAGCTATTTTAATCGTCCTCTTCCTGGGATTCGTGTGCAGCTTCGAAGATATGGAATCGCTGCACGACATGTATTTGAAGGAGCAAATTAAAATTCGTTCAGGTTTGATCCTTTTTGATTTAAAATTATTTAAAATTTTTCTGAAGAGAAATCATATTTTACTTCTCACCCCAGAGATCTGCGCCCAGAAGCCAGAGTTCGGCAAATGCAAGGGACGTCGCAATCTGTGGTACTACAATCAACATGCGTCCAAGTGCCAGATGTTTATCTACTCAAACTGCGGCGGCAATCGCAATCGTTTCTACTCCAAGGAAAATTGTGAGGAATTCTGCAGAAAATACAACCAGAAAAATCGCAAATTAGGACAACACTCAAATCGGAAATAATTTCTGGAATTCTTTATAGTTTACTATTGTTATTTTCTGCTAAGAAAAAATCCTTAAATGTACGAACATAGTGTGTGTAAAATCAATTAAATAAAAATGGGTTTTTCTATCAAATCTTTGTGTTATTTTTTCATATTCGGGGTATCGATTTACTTATATAAAATCGAGCTAGAACAAGGGTTATTGTGAAGGAATAACGATTTTCTTTATAGACAAAACCATATTTCCATTATTTGAAAAGTGGTTAAGGTATAAATATCCATGCAACTGGTTTACTCTATTTTAGTCGTTGTAAGCCGAATGCCGTTGGAAGATGAAAGTGGTAATCGTTCTTATGAGCTTTCTGCTTGTTTTGGTGACGTCTAAGCCTCGTATGTTATTAACCCTGAGCATGGCCATTAGTATCTGACCAGATTCTTGCAGCACATTGTTTCCTGGAAGCCTCCTACGGAAAGTGCGACAGACTACTCCATATGTGGTACTATTCCCATAACGAAGACATGTGCGTTATTTTCGGCTACTCGGGCTGTGGCGGCAATGCCAACCGCTTTAAGACGCAGGAACAGTGCGAATTGTCGTGTTATTGGAGGGTTTGATGCCTTTTTATCCTTATCACCTTAATTTGTCTCTCGATTTGGCCTATTTGTACTTTATTTTAAATATATCCCTTACTAAATAAATGGGAGACACCGAAGGTGGACTAAAAGCGAATTATTGCGACTCATATAAGAGAATGGTGACTTAACGATAGCACAGAATATTACTGGATATTTTTGTAAGCTTAAGTGAATTTGAAAGATTTTTTTTTTGGTTCCGTCTCAATTAGCTTTATGGATACAAACACATTTTCATTATTTGAATAGTGGTCAAGGTATAAATATCCGTCCAACTGAGTTACTCAATATCAGTTGGCTTTCTCAGTTGGAAATGAAAGTGGTTTTTATTTTTATGAGCCTTGTGCTCGTGTTTGTGGCATCTAAAAACCGTAGGCTATTAACCTGAAGTTGGCATGGAAAGGTAAATGAACCGATTCTTGCAGCAATTTGTCTCCGGCCAGCCGCTTACGGAGACTGTAAAGGAAGCTATCTGATGTACGCCTATTCCCCTTACGACTACAAGTGCGTTCCCTTCGGCTACTCAGGGTGTGGCGGCAATTCCAATCGATTTTACACCATGGATCAGTGCAAAATCACTTGTTCTTGAGGATCCTATATAGACATTTATATTTCCAATTGAGTTTCAATGTAGAATACATATAATATTTGTTTTATTTATGTCAGCACTTTGCTTCTTTATTATTTCAGTGTTAAATATGCTATAAAATAAATGAAAGCAAATAAACTTTCAATATAAGCCCCTTATCATAATATCTTTTGTATCAATATATGGAAATAATACTAACCTTGATAATAAATGTGAAATTTAATAACAATACGGATATATTCAAATCGTATCTCTTCAAAATGTATTCTTTGATTTTATAAAAACATTTACAAGCTGTTTTTTGTTGCTTCCAGGAATTTGAAAGTATCAATTACCTGTATAAAAAGAAACACATTTTTATTATCTGAACCGTGGTCAAGGTATAAATATCCATTCAAACTATTTAATTAGGTTCAGTTGGCTTTCTCGGTTGAAGATGAAAGTTATTATATTTTTTATGAGCCTTGTGCTCGTGCTGGTGGCAGCTAGGCCCCGTATGTATATTAACTGGGGTTGGCAATAGGTCTTTGACACGATTCTTACAGTACGTTGTTATCGGGAAACCTACTATGGCACCTGCAAAGGATATATCCAGATGTGGACATATTCCCGCTACGACGACACGTGCACTACGTTCAATTACTCGGGTTGTGGCGGCAATGACAACCGCTTCTTCACCAGGAGTCAGTGCCGAAGGGCTTGCATTAATCCACGGGCAGTCAAGCCGCCTTTTGATTAGGAAATCTGTGGGATGCACAAATTAAATTTAAGACTAGAACTTAATTCACCTGTTGTGTAAAGTAAATCAAATCTATTAAAATTAATTTTAGTTTTAATAAATTTGCAAGTATTTGTGTTTGGTTTTGCCTAAATTAACTTTATGGCCCGAAACACATTTTTGTTGTTAGTTTGTTAAGTTTATAAATACACAACACACTCGCTTAACAAATTTAGTTGACTTTCGAAGTTGGATAAGTGTACAATGAAGCTATTTCTGGTTCTTATAGTCCTTTTAGCCGCCTTAGTGAGAAGTGTTCACTGTAAACGAAATTGTAAGCAATTTTTGGGATCAAGGTATCTGTTTTTAGTCTCAGCCTCACGTACATTCCTGCAGCCCTTTGTAATCTCCACAAAGATTATGGACAATGCAAGGGACATCGCGTTATGTGGACTTTCTCAACCTTTGACAGCAAGTGTGTTACCTTTTTGTACTCAAACTGTGGCGGGAATGCCAACCGTTTCCATACCAAGGAGCGGTGCGAAGCTATTTGCGCGGACTATAGCAATAGTCATCCATTTAGCCATACTTCGAAATAACAGAAGAATAACTTAAAGGACAGAGTCTTAGTTCATGGGGACACTAAAAATAAATATAAATAAATAAATAGACGTACATTTCTACGGAAGAGATGAAGATTTTGATGGCATTACATTTTAGATGAGATCTTTCTCGATTGGATTTAATTTAGATTTATTATTTAATTAATTAAGAATGTGGAAAAAAGTGTTTACAACAATTTAAAAATGGAAATAGTTATTAATATAACTGTTTTTTCCAGCCAAACCTATAACAACTTGTCAGCCCTACATTTTATTCGAAAAAACCCTTATTTGTAATACTTAATATTTAAAAAAAAACCAACAGTTGAATTTATAAAAATTTTACTTGGAAAGTACACACATTTCCATTAGAAAACCATATGAAAACTGGTATTAATACCAAAGTACACTGCTTGCCTCAATTTTAGCCAAAATTCCAAACTGTAATTGTAAAGAATTAAAGTGGTCTTGGCCTACTGTTCGCTCTGGTGCTAAAACAGTCGTCTACTTTGTCCAGAATAAATATGATTATTATTCTAAAAATATTAAATGAAACAAAATGTAATAATTTAATAATTTCCCAGTCCAAGTTAAGCAAATTCAATGGCGCCGAGTTTTCAAAGCTTTAGAGCGAAAGGTTCACACTTGAAACGCTCGCGTTTTCACCATTTTTTAGAGCACGCGTTTTGTTGGCGTCTGGCGGTTTTTTTGGTACAACTCGTAACAGGGGCTCAGAGACGGTAAAAGCCCGGAACAAGCAGTGGAGTGTAGAGAGCTTTTCTGTGTGTTTAGCTGTCGGTCAATTACACCGAGGCACACATACATACGCACACCCACACACACGAACACCCGCACTCTCGCACACACACTCTCGTGAAAACACACTCTCCCGCAGGGGCGGAACTTGGGAATTTGCGACTGTCAAGGGCTGGGCAAATATTCGTTGCTTGCTGGCATTTCGGCCAGGCCAACAGAATGGGGAGCAGAGCTGTCGACTTCCGCTGCAGCGAAATGAAAGCTCGCCTGAAAAAGTTTGTTTTGCGTCGTTCTCTTTCTTTTTGTTTTTTTTTTTTGTTATTTGTTTTTGTTTGGCTTTGTTGTGTGCGCCGTTAGAGGCATAAATCACCGATGAGAGGCCAAAATGTGCAAGTTTACAGGTTGACTCGACGATGGTACGCAAAAAGCACATTACCAGAATAGCAATCGCAATGGCAAAAGCACTGGCAATGGCAATGGCAATGCCAATGTTGAATAGTTGAATAGTGAATAGCCGAATGGCGAAATCAAAGAATAAAGTCACGCAATTTCAATTACAAATAAACGCACAGATGGAGAAATGGCAAAAGTAACTGAAGGGGCCAGAGAGGGGGAAGGGGAAGTTGGGGTCCTGATGGCGACCATATGTACGTACGGCGATAGCTATAGTAATAATAATAATAATGAAATTGTGATAAGCTGCGCGCCACAAATTGCACGCGAGTGAGACGGCAAGACAATAATTTAAACCGTTAAGCGCAAGACGGAGCATCAAATGCAGCCGCCCAGAGATGAGCGCGTGACACGAAGTTACTGTTTATATCAAACAATAATATTATTTCATATTTACAAGTAACATTTTATGCAGATTTTCTACATATTAAAAGAGAGACTCTTAAAAACAATGTATTCCAATAGCATAATATGCATATATTTTAGTCTGATCTCTTAAAACGAAATGTAAGGTTCTAATAGACAAGTTTTAATTATATTCTATTCAATATATATTAAATATTTATAGTTCTAAAAAGGATTTTACATTAATTTTTGAATGTAATATTACTGAAGTATTCATATTGCTAGTAGTTAGCTTGCTTCATTTTAATATTTTGGTAAAGCTGGCAAACTATTAAAGACATATTTTAAAAACTTGTTGGGAAACATTAAACATTTAAAACATTAAAAAATAAATCAAGATTACATTAGAAGAGCATTATTTTGAAACTTAATTATTTTTTACTGATTTATGTTATTTTGACCAAAATATCAATATTAATATTTCACGCAGAACTTAGAGAAATGTCGTCCTTTGGCCCCTCGTGACACGTCAGAAGCACGACTCCTCCCAGGTTAACCTCCACGACGCGTCCATCGCCAGACAAGAAACTCACGTTGAAACCGCTCAAGACGTCGTCATTCTGGCTGGTTGGATTGGACTCTTGGCCTATCGGATGTCTGGCAGTATTTGACGCATGCGCTTTTTGTGGCCAGCAACATTAGGCCGAGCTGCGCTTCGGCGTTCGCCAATGCCAATTAATATTCGCATGATCAAATGGTTAACGCATTTAGCCGTATAAAAAAAACCAAGACATCGCGCCGAGCCGCGCCGCACCGCAAACCGGCTCACATTAAATTCGCATTTACGCGTTTGCCTTTGTGCAACTGATCGCGGCTATCTCTCTTTTTCTCTCGGTGTCTCTGGTCAAGATCCCCCGGATCCGCAGATCCCCCGGATTTGGCCTGTGGGAAAGTCGGCCTTAATTGACATCACGAGGCGTTTAAATGGAGGCCTGACCCCTTCGGAAGAGTTAAACAACTTGTAGCTTCAGTTAATTATGTATTTATTTAGTATTTTCCGTCACTGTTTGTGTTTTTCTTTATTTCGTTCCTTTGCAATTATAATTTTCTTTCTCCGGATCCTAAACACTTAAAAATTTTTGGAATTTCGAAATTTGTTGTTGTATATATTGTTTTTTATTAAATTTCATTAGTTATGGGCTAGGCTGGTTGAGTACGACTTTGTTGTATACATAGCTTAATAAAATTGATTTATTTACCGTGTGTGCGTGTCTATGGCATAACAAACTGCTGCCCAGAGAATCGTATTGGATTAAGATGATTTTATTTGGTATTTTATCTTCGATTTTGTATTGAGTAGGTAGGTACTTAATGGAATCCGTTGTACCACAAGCAGGCTAACATTTAAAGCGTTTTGCATACATCGATATAGAGAAGGATCTTAATTAGGAGTTAAAAATATAGTGGTACGAAAACCAAGCTCAAATGAATGGCTTTAACAACAACAAGGCCTGGCCTTAAATCAAATTAAAAAACATGTTACCAATCGAATAAATGCAAATACACGAAGTGATTTTGATAAATGCTTACGTAACAACTAAGGGACTAGTTAAAAGTTCTCTTAAAAATTCGTAAAATATTCCCCAAAAGCATATATAAAATGCAGCTGACTCATCGTCACCTCGATGTAATCAATTGATTTTACGATTTTGTAAGCAATATTTTGCTTATAACTTTTATGCGTTGTCTGTCCTTTGATTTGATTCGATTCGCTTAAATAGTCAATTAAAAATTATATAACAACACGCATACATATCAATATTAGAGTTAGTCGTATGTATATATGTGTATAATATGTAGTAAATGTGATTAGCCAATAGGTTATAGATCTTTACGAATGCGGGATATGATTTAGCATTGCTTTTATATCAATTCAATTCTTTGCCCTATATGAAACATGCAGCATCAACATCGATAAAATTGTATAATAAGCCAATATTTTCTTTTTAATTTCTTCGCTCCTTTGCCAAAACGTGATTTTTCTCTCCCTCTTTGTCTATGTGTTAAAAATTTGCTAAAACATTTTCATTTATTATTGTTTTGACTCTCCCTCCCACGTAAATGCAATATTTTAATATGTTTTCGAGACTGACAGGCATTTAATTGCCCTGCAAAATGGTCTAATGATAATTATTCCTCGCAAAATGATTCGATCTAATAATAAAGTCGATTTGAAAGGAAAGCTATCGGTTATTTCTGGAAGTATTGAAGCTCTAAAAAAGCCTTCATTGGTTTTTGGTGCATTTCTCTTAATTGGAAAAAATTGTGCCTTTTGTTGATTGTGTGAGTCTTTTTGTTCGTTTCGTTTGTAGTTGTTCTTTGGCCATTCAAATAGTTAAATAAAATACAAAAAAACCATTCCCCTCGTATAAAAGTCAATATGCGCGAGGCCTACAAACTACTAGTTGTCCTAGAAAAAGTCCTTCGTCTAACTACAACTTGAACAGAGCCCCGTAGTTGGTGAGGCATAATAGTTTGGCGCACAAGCTGCGACTCCGACTGTGACTGCGACCGAGATTGTGACTGAGGCTGTGACCTGGCCTGAGTGGCGCCGCCGCCGATGATGTCGGTGGCGGTGGTGGTTGCTCTCCTTGGGCCTGAACCGCGGCCAGGTCATGGCTCTATTTCCCGCCACAGTATTCGCCCTGCAGCATACCATTATCAAGGAGCACAGCCGGCGTATTCGAGATCCCGTCGCGCAGTGCCAGCTGGTAGGCCACCTCGAAGGCCTGGCCGAGTGTCAGGATTATCTCGCTGGCCAGATTCTGTGGTGTAAAGAAGAGCAGAGATTTTATTCCCATATTCCCTGGACACATTCTAGGCGTACTCACTGTGCTTTGGACCAGAAAGACGTGACAGTAGTGCAGGTCCTGTTCCTTGGTGATGTAGGCAAAGTGCCGCAGATCCTCGGAATCCTGACACGCACAGTTAATGTTCTGTATCTCGTGTTCGCAGATTGTGCGCTGTAAGTAATTGATAGCCTCTTAGATAGTATTTTAAGTGCTATATTCGTGGTGACCTACCTTACTGTTGACATCGATAAACTCCACTCCGCGATGGCAAATGGACAGCGAGAGTGGTGAGCCCGATTTTGCCTCACTTTCCGCTGAGGATTTCAGCTTTTGTATAGACTTCTTGGTGGACTCTGTGCCACGTAGTTCTTTCACAACCGTTGAGCCGAGGTACTGTCGCGGGTACAGAAGGAAAATATAAGAGTACATAAATAAATCCCTATAAATAATATATAAATAATGTATATTAACTCACCTGAACCTCGTAATTGATGTGCTCATTGAGCAAAGTGTGCGCCGAGTGGCGCCATTCGGTGGTCCGTAGATTAGCCGGAAGACCCAGCAGCAGCTCCGAGGGAGCCCGTATTTGAAGAGCAGCGGTCTTTCTTGCCGGCGGAGCAGGTGGTGGCGGTGCAGGTCTTAAAAATAAAGAAAATATATCCTTATAAGTAAAAGATATTATTAAAATATTGTCTATCTTACCTGCTCTTGCGATAGCCCGTAATAGAGTTGCGGTGCTGAACGGGATTTGCGGGATTCCGGGGTGCCACCGCTTCCTTGACCGTTCCATTGCCATTCGTTGTCAGCTGATTCGTTTCATTGCTCTCGCCCAGCGGCGTCTTCAGCGACTTGGAGTCGCTGTCGCGCATCTGCCGGATGAAGGCCAGCGATTGGAGGATGCGTCTTCGATGCCCCAACTTGTTGATCTCCAGCACAGTCTGCAGCTCCACATCCCACACCCCGCACACGCTCTCAATGGTATTGTACAGATGTTTGCTGCAAATATAAAATAAAATATGATAAATAAAGGAAATGTTTAATTTATAACTTAAAAAGTAAGCTTACTTGAAGAATTCTAGGTACTCGGGAAGGGCGATGCTGTGAAGCCACTGCTGCAGGGAGGTGACACCAAGCTGCTTGTTCTCCTGCTGCGTCTTGGGCGGCACCTGCGGCATGAACTCCGCCGGCGGCAGACTCTGGACAAAGCGCAGTAGCTTGGCCGCATCCCGTTCGGGAATGTGGAGCAGGGGAATATCCGGCTCCTCAAAGACATTGTGCTGGGGAGGAATAAAGATTACCGAGATTAGCTTCCTGCGAAGAGCAATAAATTCTAACTGAAACACACCACAAATTTGTAGTTATCGTAGCCGTTCTCGAAGAGCATCCTCTCCAGGTGGAGCAAACCGGCGGCACGGAGGCGCGTGGCCAGCTCGCGCCGCTCATTAGGCACCTCCATGTCCTCGAATTCCAGCTCGATGTCGTGGGTGGGTGTGATGCTGGTGTTGAGAATGCCACTGCCAAAGTTCTCGATGATCTCGGAGATCTTTTTGCGTGCCTCCTCCGCGTTAAAGGGACTCAGAAGATTTATGGAATTCCGGGCTGCCGAGTGACCGCTTCCCGGAGATTTTGCCGGCGACTTAGCCGGCGATTTTCCAGTGGATTTTGTGGGTGATTTCGATGGGGATCTGGGAGGTTTAACGGCTGTCTCGGTGGCGGAATTGCCATTAGCCTCCACAGGCTGCAGCTGCTGTTGATTGGTCGGTGTCGTTGGCGGCTTGACGAACTTTCTCTCCGGCACTGTGGGCTTGTTAGGAATTGGCGGACGCACCCGGGGAACACTCTGCTGATGCTGCTGCTGCTGATTAGCCTCCTCCTCGATTTTCACCTGAACCTCGCATTGCTCTTTGAGCTGGGAGGCTCCCTTTAGGAGACCCGCAAAGGGCACATCGCTCACAAACTCCTCCACGTAGTCGGTGGAATGGGATAGGCTGTGATCCGAACATGAGATGCTGGAGCTCAGGGATCCGGAGGAGGGAGCCGGGCAGCGTGGCACCACCGTAACGGTGTCATCGTAGTCGTATCCCGGCGTGCTCAGTGTAGGCAGCAGCTTCGATGGCGACGACCCTGTCTCAATCATTAGCTGCTGGGCCGCCTGCAGTTGGAGCAGAGCGGATCGCCGCTTATACTCCTGACTGAGCGGCCTAATCCGCTCATGGATGGTCCGCTCAGCCTGACTGGAGCTAGGCGGCGGATGGTCGGGCGTCGGTGGTTGCTTGTAGTGAGTGGGACTGCTTGGGATCTGCTGCTTGGGCTCACAATTCTCCTCGCCGCCGTTGGATTTGGTGGCCGCATTGGCACCACTGAAAATATGCGATTAATCTATATTATATTTCAAGGATAATTTCTTTCAACTCTAACTTTTAGATACATAAGTGTGTAAAAGTTAATAACCATCGAAATTTTGATATCAAAATCAAATCAAAGTACTCCTGTTCTATGCAGTGTCCAATTTAAATTTTAATGACATGCCTATAAAGGCATATCGATTGGCCACGGCTACGCAAAGGCCAATATTATATCGAGTTTTTAATGCAATTTTTCATAAATTGAAACCGGTGTTGGGCAACAAGCATAATTAAATCTATATGGTGTTTTGGGTCATCTAGCTGGTTTTTATAGCGTGTATAATATTTGTGTATTTACCGAGAAGCTAATTTAAACTACACTAAATTTTATGGAACCCTATAAACATTTTTATAGCCACTACTGAAACGGTTAGGCAAGACGCAATATCGTTTTAAAATAACGATGGAAACTATTGATTTCCATCCTATATCTGTTTTGTATTATTTATTTTTGTATTTTTTAAACGTGGCTCACCTGCTGTTTCGATTTCGCTTGAGTTTGCGATTAGGATTGTACGACTTGAGGGTGGCGTTTTCTGCAGATTTCAGTAGCTCCTTGGAGAGCTTGGTTGTTGCACTTCGCGGAGCGGGAATTGGTCGCTTCATTGAGTTGGTGGCCGGCGCCGGTGATTCACCGCTCGAGTTCGGCACACTCGTTTCACTGTTCAGCTCCGAGCTGCTGCACTGCCGATCCAGCATGTCATCTAAAAGGAGTTTATATAAGAGTTATTATATTAAATGAAATTATGTAACTTATGTTTTTATTACTGCTGGAACTGAGACTCATTTCGCCGGCGATGGCGGAACGGGTGCTTTGCCTGGCGCTGGCATACAAGCGATCGCTCCTCTGCCGCTCCCTCAGCTGGGTCTCGTCGAAACTCATCCCGCCGACGCTTCCATGGCTCTGATGGGAGTACGGACTATCGCTGGGCGGCTGCCGTCGCAGTTGCTGGTGGCCCTGACCATGACCTTGAGTCTGACCATGGCTCTGACTTTGACTCTGGCTGGAGGGGGAGCTGTAGCTAAACTGCTGCCCGCCGGGACCGGCGTGTGTGGGCGAAACGGAGAGGTTTCGTCGTGGCGGTTTCTTGGGTGGCCCGGCCGGGGCAAAGGTGCTCATCTGCATGGGTTGGCCAATGCCGCCGGTGGAGCAGCGGGAACGAGGCGACACCGAGGCTGGCTCAAAGCTGCTAAGCGATGATGAAGGGCTTACGCTGTAGCCACCGCCCATGTCACTGCAAAAAACAAAATAATCGATTTATTTAGATTATTAAATACAAATATTTGTATGAAATACAAATCTATACTTTTGACTGTGCAACGGCGAGTGTGCATTGAGATCCTGGTAAAAGCGATCCTCCGGTTGCAGGGCACTATCCAGGGACTTTCCTCCGTTGTAAGGACCTCCGTTGCCGGCACTCAGGCGCTGCTTGCTGTATCCGGATTGCTGCATGGAGTGCGAGTGGTTCAGCAAGTGATTGTTGGAGTTGAAGTGATAGTGGTTGCTGTGGCTCTGTTGCTGCTGCGAATGGTTTTTGTTCTGGCCACGTGCGGTATTGGGTGGGCCGGAGTGCTGCCTGTAGATCACCTCGTCACCCTCATCGGTGTCCATTTGATTACGGAAGTCTGCAGGGAAAATATAAAGATAAATAGTTTAAATATTTTGATTTTTAAGACTTTAAAGACCAAAAAGAAGCATTAGAATATATTGAAAATAATATTAAATCTCTAAAACATGAATAAATTAATATAAGTTTCATTTATCCATAAAACAAGGAATAACTTAAATCTTGTACGTTATTTAAAAAATGCAATGATTTATTAATTTAAAATTAAACTCCTTTCTGGGGTAAAGTTACAAGACTGTGGGCTTAATAGATAAGCAGGCCTCAGATTTAATCTGAAGCTTACTTCGTCAAGTGCCTTTTGTTTGTAAACAAATGAACAAATGTGTATTTAATTTCGTTATCGGGAATGGCACAATTGCACACCGTACAAGTAAGAGTAATAAAATGCGGTTGATAAACATAAATAGAAAGTAGAAAATGTGTAATAACAAGAATTGAATCATAGTTCAGTGGATTAATGAAAATTAATCAGAGACTACGCATACGCACTGTTGATCACAGCCACAATATGTTTGGTGACATGCGGCGGAAACTCGCGCAAAATGTCCAAAGCGGTGCGTCCCTCGTTGTCGGTGGCCGCCAGGTCGATTCCGGCCTTCAGAAGGGTCCTCACCACGTTCTCCTTGCCACAGAGCGCCGCCTCGTGCAAAGCTGTGCCCGAGGGAGTCAGGAGATTGACACTGACCCCGGCGGATAAAAGCACCTCGACGACACTCTTGTGGCCATTACGACTGGCCAGGTGCAGACAGGTGTGTGGAAAAATGGTCCGGCAGGGCGAGGCCGGCGACGAGGGTGACGGTGTTCCTCGCTCCACAACCTCGGAGCCCAGGTGAGCTATTAACTCCGGATGGGCGCGAATTAGCATTTGAACCGCCTGCAGACGACCGTACTGCGCGGCCAAGTCCAGCGGGGTTTCGCCCTTGGAATTACGCATATTGGGATCCGCATCGTGGTTGAGGAGCAAAGCCAACGCCCCCGTGTGTCCATGCTGGGCGGCACAGTGCAGCGGTGTCTCCTGCTCGATTGTCTGCAGGTTGGCACTCGCCGGCCGATATGGATGCGTTAGGAGCAACCTCACAATCTCCGTTTCACCCGCCCAAGCGGCCAGGTGGAGTGGCGACGATCCCCGGGAGTCCGGGAGATTTGGTGAGGCCTCGTGGGCCAGCAGCAGCCGCACGATCTCCTCATGGCCGTTGAGGCAGGCATGATGCAGCGCCGAATAGCCGCCACTGTCCTGGACATTTACGCCAGTGCCGCGTCGCAGGCTGGCCAGCGGTCCCGCCCTCTTGGCCTTCTGGGTGAGCACCTTCTCGATGTGCGATATGTTGCCATTGCGCGCCGCCTCCAGGAACTCCTGATCCTTGCCCATTGTTGAAAGGAGCTCTAAAGAGACGGGAAATATATATCAAATATTAATAGTTTGCCAGTGTTTATGATTGCTATAAATCCGTAAGTCACAGTCATAATAATGGCTTTTCCAAACCTATGTCAAGTGTTATTTTATGCGACTACTATAACTGAACTCCTATTAAGCCATGTCGTCAAGATATTCTTTCTTCCTGTTTGGTAATGGATTCCCGTTAATGGACTTCAAGGACCCAGAAAAGGATATGGGGCTTGTCTGTCTGCCAGCTCTGAGTTGATTTGCTGCAAATGAATTATGACTGTCAAGTGTGCTTCATTAAAACGCCTTCGGCTTTGTGGCTTGGCAGGTCGCCTTTTTTCCTCTTAGTCCTAATGACTTTTAGCCCGTCTTTCCATTTAGGCCACCCTTACAACACCCATTCGCCTCCCATTGCCACCCCTCGGTGTCAAGCTCTCAATTGGAAAGACGGAAGGTTTTGTGCCATTAAAAAAAATTGCACAATAAGACAAGGAGGCAGGAGCTGGGTGGGTTGAGAAGAAGAAGCCGTGCGAGGTGGAGCAGCGTAGGTGTCGAGAGGAGCTCTGGTCCTGATGAAGGGCTTTTCACGCGTTGGAATATCTTCGAGTATCTTTGATAATTCCGCAGGTACCGTGGGCTGATAGAAGTGAAAATATAAACAAAAATATATGACACACAGTAACTTCATTCCGACATTAACACTTTTTAAACCTTACGCTCTCTGATATATGAGAAGATAGTAAAACAGTTTTGTATTGACTCATGTGATTTGTGATAATTATAAATAAAATAAGTCACTTGTTGGGTTTGAGAACTGCAATCCAGTGAGTCAGTGGCGATCCCCTTTCGGGCCCATAGTCCCGACTTCAAGGGTCTCGAAATACGGAATGATAACGCACGTTGCCAGCGCCTGGAAGCGCGTGCTGCCTTCCACATTTCAATGCTTCAATGAGATAAATACACGGCGGCAACAGATAATCACCTGCTTACACACACTCGCTCGCCGACGTTTTACAAACACCCTCACACACGCACACACACCGTTTATGATACTACATGACATACTACAAAATCCGACAAAAGGTAGGTTAGGCACATCCTTCGTAAGGAGTGAGCATAGGGCTGCAGGGAGAGAGAGAGTTAGAGAGCGAGAGCTGGTTCACGAGAGAGAGTTGCAAGGAGTGCGCCTGCTCTGCCGCGCCCACCACCATTGGCCCCCGCTCCCGCCCTCACTCCTTAACCCCCCCGAGAGTCCTTGCCCCAACCAACTGCCCGTCCACCCCTTAACCGTCAAGCTATTCATAATTTTTCGCTTGCAAAACTCTGAGGCGTGTCAGGCAGTGAGGAAAGAAAAAAAAGGGGGGACTGCGGGAGCTTCGGGGGCATTACTGGGAATGCGTTTAGGCCAGGCCCAAAGAATGGCAAACGGAAATTGAGGGACATTATAAACGGCTTGACACCAGAAGCAACAACAAAAGCAGACGCCACATTGCCAATTGGCAGCAGAGATTGTGCAGTTCCTAACCCATAATTGGGTCAAAGGATGTTGACCCTACGGCCAGGTTGGCCAAAAACGGGTTGGCATGCTACTGCCACTATATCCAACTACCATTTTGTCTGGCAAATCGTGGCCCGTCGTCTGGGGTTTCCCTTTTCTTAAAACGCACCAGAATTGGGGGGTTCACACATTTGTTATTGGCAGCTCGCTTAGTGCACTTAAAAGGCGTGTACTCCCATATATATGTATATATATATACACACCATATACATATATAAATACACACAATCGCAGATACATTTTCTACGACAGCACAATTTTCGCTTTTACCTTTTCGCTTAGTTTATTTGGGATGTGTGCTTCTCGACTTTATAAATATAGTACTTCCGTTGGTGGGCGGACTTTCTTCGTTGATTGAATAAATCTCATTGGGCTGCGCGGCGATTTATGTGTCATTTCGCTGGCATTAACATCGCACATCTTCCTTGTCTGTCATCCAGCGCATTTTCCCACCGTACCGCACCGCTCGAGACTGTGCGACTCCCGATACCGATTCCGATTCAGATTCAGATTGAGATTGCAATTGAGTTGGTGGATTCCGTATCCGATTCCGTTTTTCACTCCGACCGACAACGTCTCTCGCGTGCGACTGACGACTGATGAATTCGGGGCCCCGGGGTCTGCGCTACTCGTAGTTCCGTAATAATTCCCGATACTCGGCACTCGCACTCTCTCTCCGCCGTGCGCCGTGCACTTTGCTCTTGGTGGAGCCCTTTGCTGGGCTCTGTATCCGACGAAAGTTTTCTCCGATTTTTGTCTCTGTTTACGAGCTTCACTACAATACATTTTTGGCTTTGCTCGGGCGCTTTCACTTGATTGTTTTGCTTCTCACAATGCGGGCGAAAGAGCGGAGAAAATTTGTGGAGAAATGGGGAAAATACAGAGAGAGAGATGGAGAGAGAGGGAGTCAGAGAGAGTGCCGCCGAGAGAACAAGTACATTCTTGTTTGTTGTTTATCGGAACGATACGATAATACGCCTTTGTTTACGTATTTTCATGTGCGAAACTGACAGACGCACAGTCAGAAGAAGTGAGTATATGCACTGAGAGAAATAATGGGGAGCAATGCACTGAAGGCCGTCTTAAAAGTCGGAAGTAAAGAGTGTACAAAAAAGTAGTGTTTCCCTAAGCAAAACTGTGGAAAACTGATTTAACACAACATTAGGATACTAATTTACAACTCCATGATTGCTTATTATATTAAAAACGATTCCCTTTCTTAATTTAAATATTTTCAATCATTTTAATATTAATAAAATCAAAAATATACACATTAAAACGAGCCCTTAAAGAATCGAAACCCATTTAAGGTGAATTTATCAGTGGAAACTTCGTCTTCTTCGTATTATTTCAGTGTAAACAACACATTTTCTTTGTTTGCAATTTGGTACATTGAAGGTAATTGCTGCTTATTATTTTGTTAATTAATTTAATATACACAAACTCAAGGCTAAAAATCCAGTTATAATAGTATAAACTCATCTCATTTTGAATAAACAAAAGCATTCGTTGAAACTCTCTCTCTCTCTCTGTGTATCTTTTTTTTCTCTCGGAAAAAGCAAAGCGAATTATAAATAGTGGAAATCATTGTCCAAGAATGCAGCAAAGGGAACACGCCTTTGTTGCCGGGGGCACACAAATAAATAAGTAAGTTAGCGTTCTATCTTTGAAATGCAGCGGATTGAGTTACCGATCGGCTCGATCAGGTGATTAATGATCTGTGCAAGGAATGCACCGACAAATAGGTGGGCTGCCATCTGGGTTATATCCCTAACAGATCGTAGAGCGCTGTTTACTCGGGAGTAAACAGAACCGATTAGATAAGGCGATAATGGGTTTTTAAACATTTATTTAAGTACTTGTTGAAAAAACTTAAACACTTCCAATTAATATTTATCATTTAGAGAAATTTATAACCACCTAATTTAAGAGATAACTAAAAAAACCTTTGGGACATGGTAAGATATATGTTTACGTGTATTTTACTCAAGAAAAAGAGAAATGTTATCAGTGTTGTCAGTATTATTTCTCTTCTTGAGGATCCTCTTAGCTTATAGCTTATATTAAAATAACATTTTATATATATAGGCTATATTTAAGGATAATAAATGTTTTTACAACTGTACTACGCCTAGGAACTCGCCTTAAATTTAAATTACAATTTTAATTGGTTGGTTTGCATGTAAGTACTGTCTATAAAATATAGTATATAATTTGCCTGAACCTAATTACAACGCGAGCACTTTCCTCTTACGAAATTTGAGCAGTTCCCATAGTTAGTTACTCATATTTTGCACTCCCCACAAAGTTTCCAAATGAAATTTCTCACGTATATAGATTTCCCGGCAAAACCAGCAAACTCGTAAAAAACTATAATAAAACAATTGAAACTACTCATGGACCCATGGTAAACAAAAAAAAAAAAAAAACATGAGTAAGTGTTTGGAGTGCCCTTTTCCCCCCCTCACTTGTTGTTGTTACTGAGCTTTCCCTGTATTTTCTCGCTCTTTTATCACTGAACAACTCTCTCCCCACAAATATTACGCATGCGCCGTGTGGAGCTTTCTTATCACACGCTCGTTGTGGGCCAAAGCTTCGCGTGCGTTTCGCTGACTGAAGCTGCTGCCATCAGCTGTTTTTGATAAGAGCCACGTCGTGTGTTTAACCCTTTGGTGGCCACTTTCCCAGCCAGCGTTGTGCAATGGACTGGGACTCGGACATGAGTTATGGCCCGCTCGAGTTGACTGCCAACGTGACTCACTTGGTCAGCCCCAACCTCGGCTATGCCAACTCTATTTTGTGGGCGGACACATGCAGCGAGTTGTCGTTGTTGTTGTTGTTGCCAAAGCTGTTTCTCCTCGTTTCGCTTATGCCATGTTGTGGCATGCCACATTCGCACACTGGCAAACAAACCGAGCCGCAAACAAATAAAATAGACAGACGGCCAACACCTACGACTGGTCGAGCGACCCACCACCGCATGAGTTTTCATACTCAATTGCCGCAAATGCCACAAATATGTGTAATTGACTTGAAAATGCGCCAAGCAAATCAATCCGCACAGCGTCAGTCCGCCGGTTGTCCGTCCGCCGCTGTCCGTCCGTGGTGTCCATTTTCGACCTCAAGTGCAGCGCGTGAACTCATTCCCATTCCAGCAGAATGGCCAGCAGAGTGCGGCGGCACGTTCCGTTCGGCTTACACTTGGAATAAGTTTTAAGAAAGAGGTTTTACAAAGGTTTCTTTATATTTATTTCATTATATATTTAATTATTATAAAGTAATTTATTATATATTTAGGTCATTTGTATTATTATTAAATCAATTAAGACAAAGATTGAAATTTGTAAACTGATGTTGGACTTGTAATTGGAATTTCTTTTAAAATAAATCTAGTTGGGAATACTTCAACAATCTATATTGAATTTATTTCGTTTTAAACATAGCTTATTGCTAATTAATTTATTAAGTAAAATATTTATTTTATTTATTTATATATAACAAGACTTTTCTGTTTCTTCTTTATTATACAAAAATGTGACAGTATTTTCCAATAAAAAACAAATATGTACAAATATTTTCCACTGTAAAACGATTATATATTCCTTGCTGTGTTAATTGAAACCCATTTTCTTTGAGTGCATATATCGGCTTAGGTCAGCACCGCTCGCTTGCTGTGTGATTGATGAATGTTGCATATTTTGGACGCCGTTGGCTGCCACCATTGTGTGGCATTAATGAGACACCGGCCATTTGTTTTGCCATTTATTCGCTGTTTGGCTGCCTGACAATGAAACCGAACTGTGGTTGCCTTACAAATTGTGAATTGTTCACGTGCTCTCCTCCCTCTCCCTTCTCTGCCCGGATGCATGTTGGTATATTATTTTCCTCCGTTGTCTGCGCGATAGTTCCAATTGTGGAAATCGCAACATTTTATGGTTATTGTAACACATCGACTTTGGAGCAATTAGAGGGGCGCATTATGTGGGCTTCGTCGTAGAGCGAATATATTTTCGGATCTCTGATCTCTGGATTTAGTATCGGCGATAGAAGAGGACAGAGTGCCAGACTCCAGCGGAACTGTTTATTACCATAAATAATTGTCAACGCCAGCCGCGAAACGTCAACTGATATACTGTCATGTGCCCTGATCTCGGCATGGGTTCGGTTGTAGATTTGCTTGTGGATGTGGATGTGGATTTGGCCCGGTATTCATTTCAGTTAACTGCACACTTGAAAGGCCCAGAGCCGCCGATGACTACGCCGCACCCTGACGTCACTATTTCGGTGGGTGCAGCAGCGTCGGCAGCCACATCAACTGTAACAACTTATGACTCCGGGGTTGCGGTGCGGTATCTGCCCTGCATTGCTCATAATAAAGTCATTAGAATGTACGAGTTTCGTGCGATATTTTGAGGCGTTAATCGTTTAGTTCCGCTGCATTGACTACGCGACTCGTTGTCGTCGTCGCTGTACGAACAACTTCCGCATAGAACAAATTGGTTTGGGAATCAAATTGGTTGGGATTAGGCATGCACTAATAAAGCGCAACGTAACGCCCAATGGCGATGTCTTTCTACGGGAGGGGTTCAGGTTATTCACTTTAACTGACAAATATTTATTTTTTTGTTGGTCTCCCCAGGTAATTACAAAAATAATCTTGATTGTTCCAACTATAAATTGTGCTTATATTATGCTTTTGACAATATTTATAGGTAGTTTGGTTATTTGAATTAATTGTATTTGGATCAAATATGTTGGTAATCAAGATGACTTTCTACCTTTCGCCTTTATTTTCTTATTTGTTCCTCTATATTCGAGCGGGGGGGAAATTGGTAAATCATCATTATCATCTTCATCGTCAATCTACACTAGTGTAGCGCCATCATCAATCGGCTTAAAATCAGAATGAACCGGTTTCACATTACCATAATCTTCATCACTATCAACCGGAGCGAGTGTAGTTTTGGTCGAATCGCACATATTGAGGCACTCGGCCTTGGTTGCAAACCGATTGGGATTTCCGCCGCAGCCGCTGTATAGAAATGGATGGCATCGGTTCTTCAAATAATCGTATGCATAGACCTTATAATGCTTCCTTTTTCTGCACACTCCTGCCGAGGCGATAAACAAACATAGCTCTGTCGATGGATCAATCGAATATAGTCGCTCTACATTAATCCCTTTTAAATTACTAACCTTGACGAATTACGGTTGTCCCAAGACTTTTAATTCGTGCTTCGACTTTGGCTGGCAAAAAATAACCGCAGAAGATGGTCAAGAAGATCAACAAGATCTGCATTTCTCCTCCGCCTTCAGTCAGCAACTGATTCTGAGATAACAGAAAATAGCTACGAACTTGTACCGTGAACAAAAGGCTAATTAAATTTATTATTTCAAAGCGTAACATTACAATTTCTAGGCAACTAAACTTATATTTTGTAATTCAAAGTAATATTCAAAGTAATATTGTATCATGACAAGGGTACATTATCTGAAGGGTCTTTACCAATTTTGATTGAGCTAATAATTAAGTAAATGTAAATATCTTTAAAAGTAAATCATAGCGCGAAAGTCGAGGCAATGTGAGCTATTTCTGACCCAACTCTTCATATTGGCGTAAGTACCACCAAAGAGCCTCTACAGAATCCTAGTGCCCCACATTAAAGAGATTATAAGATGTTAGTATATAATGATGCAAGCTTCATACATCATTATATATTAAGATATTTCAAGTATCACAAAGCAGTATTTGTTAAATACAAAACAATATAAAACAAGTGAAGTGAAACTTTGAATTCTAAATCCATTCATTACACAAAAATCTTTCCGTGTACTACTTACTGTACGCTTCTTCTGATTGGAAACTAATTTCGTTCTCACAGAACGTCAGCCACCAAAATGATGACGCTGAACCGACCTGAACTGAGGCGAACTGATTGAAGTGCGGCTCAAATTGAAAGATTGAGTGCCCGACCGGCCAGTCTGCTTCTCTGTCTGTCGTCCATATGTTTCTTCGGTAAAGGGGCAGCCTCTGTGTCAGTCACTGGTGGCAGACAAAATGTTGCTAACGATGCTGCTGGCTCTTGGGCCAACTCCGCTCGGGGCTATCTCGTGTCATTGTCGCACGACTCACGACGGTGATAAATAATCATCAGTCAGTCAGCGGAGCAGTCAAGTGCTCGCTGCTAGCCTTCTGGCTCCTTCTTTTCCTTTTTCCTGACTATGGCCCTGGTTGTGCCACTGACTCTGCCTTTGCCTCTGCACTGCAATGTATGTGGCTCTAATTAAGCTCCGCTGCAATTGCACGTACTTGTAATTGCATAAAGGGTAACGGTACGAGGAGTCCGAGGCCGTGCCCATCGATTTGGGATTACCAACCTTCTGGTTATTATCGCCATCGCCTGGCCATCGCCGTTTTTGGTAGCTCCGACTGATAGCACAGCTTGGCAATGACATTTCAATGCATTTATGATGGTTATCTTGGTCAGCAGAGCCGAACTGGGGATCTAAGCGTACACAGGGAGAAGGGCAGCTTACAAATTATTATAAATAAATTTGTTAGAGTTTATATACAGGCAATAAGGCAATAATCATGATTAGGAGTGGCTGTCTTAAATAGATTTTCGGTTCTAAAGTATATTTAGTTTCCCCAAAACAATGTACATGTTTCTTTCTGTGCAATAGCTTAGTCTTAGATACCATGCCAATTGTCATGTGGCCGAAATGGAGAAAGGGGGAGAGCTCTCTTTCGGTGCACTGATTTAGATAAATTGCGCACGTTTTCTAAGGCAGGGCCGGGTTTTAGCGTCCGTTGTTGTTATCAAAACAACTTCATCAACAACTCATTGATCTTGCGGTCAGGTTCATTTCGTATATTTTCCGTTGGCCAGCAGCAGCAGCAGGAGCAGCTTAATTGGCCCAATGATGGCCATTTGATAGGCTCCATAAGCAGTTTTTAATTAGGACCAAAGCCCCTTAACAAAGGATGCCGACCAGCTGCTGGAGAGCCAGGCCAAGACAAGCCAACCAAAAACCCAGGCCACAAAATCCGCACTCATAACTCACTCAACTGGCTTTGATTTATTTGGGGCATGGCCGAATTAGCATACAATTAGAGCAAATGCGCGCTTTATGCAATTTATGAAATATTTATGCCGGCCCAGGGATATATCCCTAGCATTATGCAAATTGTCGGGGGCTTACAATGTAACTCTGAATACCCCATTCGGCGGGTATCCGTATTAAAATTATCCATAAGCCAGCATTCGATAGCCACATAAATATATAGTTTTTCTTTTGCCGATTTTTTCTGCTATTTTTCTATTATTATTATTGTTTTTTTTTTTTTGTTTCTTTTTGCTATTTTTTTTGGGAAAGTTTACTGCTACACAGCGGGCATTTTGGTGACCGTTAAATGCCATTAACCAGACGATGCCGCGGCATTGGCAGTGGCATTGTTGTTGACCGCTTGCCGTTCAGCGGCAGCCGCAGAGGAAAATGAAGCAGGTGCGCAATTGTCAATTTTCCTGCTTGCTGGCCACCGAAGGATGGAGATGGAGGCTGGAAAGCGGGAGAGACCACGGCGGCAGCTTCAACAAAGAAAACAATCAATGCGATGGAAAAAAAATATCAGAGGATGCCGGATGGCAAACGAACATGGGATGCTCTCGGTGGATATAAAGCTAAGCTGCCATTAAAATTATCTGACAAATTATTAAGTTTAATAATTATTATAAATACATAATTCAAGCTTTCCTTAGCTATTTTCCTTGTTTAAAGAAGACTTAAGGAGTCGTAGCAACGCACCCTAAAAACAATGAAATTAACACATGCTTTATACATTGTTAGCCTTCAGAAAATTGATACAAAAAATATCATTAAATAAAGTATACCTTATTTTGTGGCTTCCTTTCGATATCCCCAATCAATTTATCAGGCTAAAGTTTAGCTAAGTCGCATGTTGCGATACCCACGGCAGGCTTTAGGGTATTTCGCCAGCTTGGTTTGTCTCTCATTTTTTGTATATATTTTCTACACAGTTTTTCTTTTATCAGTTGCATATCGGCTTGACGTAGACATAGTAAGTAGCTTTTGTTGCTGCTTTTCCTGCTGCTGCTGCTGCTGCTACTGCAGCCGGCTGTGATTATTATGATTGTCCAGTGAAGCATGGAGGATGGCTGGGTCCACGGGGCAGTCGGCTTTGGGGTATTGTCATGATTTATGGCCTTTCCTAGAGAGCTCTACGAAGAGAGGCAGCCAGCAGCGAGAGCGATCCGATGCTCGGCGCTTGTTCTGCGATCTGTTGCCCAGAGATATATCTCTATATATACATATATGTGGCTCACATGTGTCCGAGACCCCAGAAGTGATGGCCAATAATAATAATAATAATTTTCATGATTTATGATTTGGTTTTGTGACACCAATTTGGCATGTGCCCCCCCAGACGAAAGCGATTTTCTCAGTGGTAGTGTCACCTCAGGGGATGCAGATTCATCTTCGAGGAAATGCAGGCCAAACAGGTGGGGTTTTTTTTTTTCATCCCAAAGCCACCGCCGAATAGCAACAAAGTAAGATCTCTCTCGCAGTAAGCTGAGAAATTGACAACATTTAAGCTGTCATTGGAGGTGATATGCCAGCCGCGGCAATCTGGTTAATTATGGACAAATTCTTTCATTATAAACAAAAGTAAAAAACGGGCTTAAGTCGCCGCTTATTGTCAGCTTTCTATGTCAACATTTCTGGGAGAGCAAAAAGCTGGCGAAACGCACATACATACGCCATAAAAATATCAAATATAATTGCGTATGTCGTGCCACTTGAGAAGCCGTCGCTGCGTCGCTGGGGTTTCTAAGCGCTTTTTCACAATGCTCGTTATCGCAATGTCACCGATAAATTCCGATTCCACAGCCCGTAATTTATGTTGACGCAGCTTATGACGCAAATCGAGAAATGTTAGCATCTGATGATGGGATCTGAATCCGAATCCCAATCGGAGCCTGGGGCAGACAAATCTATTTGGTTCCCATTGCCATGGTGGCAGTGGCATTAGCATTGGGCCCGACTAATTTCCGCTGCATGCTAATTAAAAATGCTATTGGCAACATGGTCGCCACATGACTTCGGGCAATTTGCACCGCTGCCGATGCAGGGAGAGAGAGAGAAAGACAAGTGCCTGCACTGTACAAAAAAATATAACAAAAATAGCATTCAAACTATTTAAAGTCTACAATATTTGCTGTTTTTATATAAGTTTTCTTTATGAAACATTTAAAGAAGTTACTAAACCGAAAGGTTTATCAAGAAACCTTACAGAACCAATCTCCTATTAACGTGTATTAAGTATCTGCAAAAGCGGACAATATTTTTCGCTATGTGTGGGCTAGTTCTAGGAAGGCACATGCTCTGGAGCTGTCCCCTGGCACAGACCATTTCGTTATGGTTTAAATGAGCAATTTAACAAGCAGACAGCACCGGCTGCCCTGCCACATAATGCGGCAAATGTTCCACGTTGCCGCTGCCGCTGCTGCTGCTGCTGCTCCATGTGGAGTAAGAGATCAAAGATAGAAATCTCGGCAAGAAGCGGCAGACAGTGGCAGACCTGGCAACCTGGCAGAGTCGGCGAAGCACTGCTGGCGGCTCCATCGGTTAGGGTTATTGCTTGTTGTTGTCGTCGACTTAATAGCGGCGCTTGCCTCTTGTTGCTGCTGATTCTGCTGCTGATGCCGCTGCTGGTGCTGCACTTGAAATTGAATCTGAGGGAAAATCGTGCACATTCTGAGGCGACACCGAGATGCGGAAACGGCAGCGCAACAAGCACAGAAGCCGTTAGTTAAACTGCTGTTGCCGCCGGCGGCCATCGTCCAAGTGCAGCTGCAATCCCGATTCAGTTGCAGTTGCAGTTGCAGCGGCAATACTCCCTTCGTCGAACCCTGGCTGTCATAAAAGCTGCCCGGGATATTTTGAGGCATATTAATTATTTCTTTTTTTTTGTTGTCTTTTCTTTTCGGCCTTTTGTTGTCGCTGTTGTCGAAGTTGTTGCTGCTGTGTTCCTGCTGTTGCTTGGTGTTGTTGCTCGTGAGGATGTGCTTGGGCTGGGCCTGCAGCCTGCAGCTGCCCGCCAGCGATTTTTGACAGAGATTTTTTGTTTTTTTTTGGTTTTTTTTTTGTTTGGCCCGAATCGTGGCCGGCCATAGAGCAAAAAGCTGCACCAGCAATGAAATTTTTTGGTACATGTTATTGTCCATGTCCCAGGTTCAGGTCCGATGTTGTTGCTCTTGCTATGCACGGAAATAAAAAGGTTACAAAATGTACTTCACTTAAGGCAATCGAATAAGAGCAATAAGAGTTAATTAAGTTCTTAATAAAGTACGTTTTTAATTAATTAATTTGTGTTGCTTTTTCTTCTTCGGCTTTAACCTGGAACTTTATGCTAAAATAGTTGTAAAACAATGCAATTTCCTCGCAAACTTTACCTATACTTTCTCATATCGCGCCTACTAACACCCAACCCTAACAAGCACGTGCTTGGTGTCACAAGGGCCACTTGAGTGTACTGACAGTAGTGCATCAAGGAAATTAGCCCCTATGGTAGATATATATCTCCAGTTACCCGTTATACCCTCAACATATTATTGAAATTTACCATATTTTCTTGCCGTGTGCCGCTGTGGCCATAGCAAAGCCACCGCCACCCATGGCGGGTTCAATCGGGTTTCGTTACAGTTTTACTATAAGCTCTACATTGTTGATCGGCCAGAGGAATAGAGGAGGGATGAGGTGCCGGAATGGTGGAGTGCCGGAGAAGGGTTGGGTACGGTCTGTCTAGTTGTCTCTTAGCGTTTGGCATTTTCAATTTCATGTTTTGTTGCCGCTGCTGTTGCTGTTGCTGTTGCCGTTCGTATTGCTGGATTTCTTTGAAGCACGATAAGCATTTCTCTTGAATTCGCTTCGTTGAGGGCGTGTGCGACTGTGGTCGCAGCCGAAAAAACAAAAAAAACCCAAACGAAAAAATCACAGTTACATCAAATTGTTAATTCGTTTCATTTTGCACTGCCTACGATCCGGCGATTCCAGCATCAGGCAACTCCTATGGCTACCGTTGCCCCGAGCAACAACGGCCAACGGCCAACAGCCACTTTTGGCAGCAACAACAGCAACTGTTGCGGTGAGGTCAATTGAAATAGTGCAGAAAATCAATTGACAACGTTTTCTGTCGCTCGTTGCTGTGTCGTTTTGGGCCATTTCCTCAGCTTGTTGCCACCGAATTCGTTCTGGCCTGGATTACGACGAAAAAAAACCGAAAGCATTTCAATTGTCGCATTAACGATGGTCGATCTATTAGCCAGCCCCGCCGACACAAAGATTGGAAGGGAAAAGTACTGGGATCTCGCCCACGGTTTGCTCTATTTATTTATAAATGCACTTGACAATATTGCAGTGTCATTGCATTGAATTCTCAGCAAGGTTGCAAGGTTGCAAGGTTATAGAGTGAATTTCTGAAGAATTATTGATCGTTAGTCAATTTTAATAAGGGGTTTCTGATAAATGAATACGCTTTTTTATTCCTAATTAGCACACAGATATCTGCAGACTGCTTTAGATATATTACTAATTCAAAACTTTTACCTTTAATTAAGGCTTTCAATCTAATCGTATAAATTAAACAAAATCCTTGAATTCCTTATCGCTTGCTATCGTCGCATTCATCGAAAGTCTGGCAGATACGATTACCTAGTCAAATTAAATGCCTAAGATACACACATGCAGATTCAATTAATTTCCGCAAAGCCATTAACATTCTGATCGCTGGCAACTGATAAAATACACTTTCAACATCGTCTGGATATTGGTGTGCTCAATCAGTCAGCTGGAATGGCCTGCAAGGAGGAGGATTCCGCTCTGGCTTTTCCCATGGCCAAAACCCAGACCCAGACCCAGACCCCATCAGCCAGCCAGCCAGCCAGCCCGCCCACTCCTGCCACCGTTTTGGCCATGAAAGCTGACTGTTGCTGCTGCTGCTGCAGCAGCTTCTGTTGGTTGTGGTTATTGTTTTTGCCATTGACTAAATTATGAGCGAGTAAATTTTGCCGCTGACTAAATGGGAAGCCGGCAGATGTGCCACGATTTTTTTCTCATAAATAAGCCACAGTGTGTGTGCGAGAGAGAAATTGGTTGAAGAAAGCGAGGCGATGGCTGATGGCCAAGAGCCACCAGCGAATCTACACCGTGCCCACCCATCTCACCCACCCACAGACCGTTTTAATTAAGCCGCCATGCAAATGAGCTGCAACTGGTTTCTGGCCAGGATGGTGCATGCCAGATGGCAACTGCCTGTTGGCGGCTGGCGGCTGGCGAGGGAGGGACTGCCAAAGGTGGGAGGATGCTGGCTGCAGGTTGGGGGCGTCTCTAGATCGGACTCGGCTGTGCGATTAATTGCGCTGAAATTGGCGCGGAATTTCCATGCAAATGCGGGACAAGTGAAAGCCGCTAAGCCGCATGCACATCCACAGCCGCTGGCTTCTTTATTTCCCCACCTTCCCATGCCGATAGCAATCGGTTTTCTTGGGCTCCGTCCCCATTGCGATTTCGATCTCAGTCTACATCCATATCCCATCTATCTCAGCGTTGGCAGGGCCCCAGCTGAGGCCCAGCAGATCAGTAAACAATCAATAGCACAACGGGAATAACAACCACCATCTGCGACACTTTGCCAAACTCGTTCCGCAAACAAGATGTGGGCATTGCACTGAAAATAAATTATTTAGTAAATTCATAGTATAATCGTAGGTCCAAGACATGTACAAAATTATTAGCAATCAAAAGATAAGTCCAGCAATATTTATTGTAGTATTTATAAATTAACAGCAAGCTCATTTTGTAAATAAAATAAAATATAATCATACCCCTAAGGTTGCTTTTTTGTTAAAAACAAGATTAAACTTCCATTGTTTTTCAAGGTTTTTAGTCTTTAAAATATACTTTATTTATGAGGTATGTATCAAGAGCTATAAATATTGCACAGAATTCAGCACTAAATATAGAATATTCAAAATATACATTTTAAAAGAATATATTTCATAGAATGCTAATATAATACAAATTAAATGGTATGTAATAAATCAATCCATATTTAAGACAACATTTTTGTCGCCAGTGCCTTGTGCGAGAGACTGGGCTAGTCAACGCTCTTCTGTTGGCTGGCGAACGCGTTAGATTAATTTCCAAAGGCTGTCATTAAAATTCCAGCGCAATGCAATTTATATGCCACACACATGCCAATGCAGCTTAGGCCACGTCTCGTGCATAAGGCAATTTTTAATAAAAACAGCTTCATATTTATGATATCCAGAATATGGTCGTCCGAGACTCTCTGGGCCAGTTACCACGCGCCACTAGTTAGCGCTTGGTCTTGGATCCTGTCCTGGAGACAACATCATCAGCGGGACTGCCGCTCCGCTGCCTTACCTGGCTGTTGATATTTGCATGACAAACTCAAACTCATCCATCAATCATGCAGCCAAACTCCAGTTCGAGTGGGTCTTGTCTCACATTTTCGTTTTATTTTCGTGCAGCGAAGCTGGAATTGTATTTAGCAGCTGCTGTAAACTCGTTAGGACCCCGCAATTTCACTTTTAATTACACATACCGCGAACGGCTAATCCCTCAAGCCGATTTTATATAACGTATATATGCATATGCATCATTGAGAGAGCTGAAGGTGCTGAAAAATTTCCACTGAAAAAAATGAGAAAGTAAGGCGGACTATAAGTAAGTTTTACAATTAAGCAGGATAATTACATCATAAAAAACAAAACCATTTATGCCTTAAACTGTTTATGGTTGAGATTTTTGTGATTATTAAATTATATATTCTTCCAATTTATAGTCTTCTTTTCCACATCAAGTCTTTGGAATATTTTCCATATTTTTCGTTAGTTTTCTCTATGTGGAGACGAAATAGCTCCGCTTAGCGCAAATTTTCACTTGTCTTTTGCATAATTTAGACAAGCTGAATGGGCGCTGGAGCGATAGATGCACAGAGGAGTGCGCTGTATGGATCGCTGGAGCGATGGGGCCGAGATGGGGCGACGACTGCCTGGGGGCCTCAACACGGGCGGCGCCGTAAAATCAATTTGCAGCCACGCACTGCGTTATCACAGCGCGAGCGGAATAACTGTGGGATGAGTGGAGTGCGTAGCGCCACCTGTCGTCGCTCGTTAGCGTCATCGTAAATAATACGCATCCTCCGATTTTCGCGGATATATCGTATTCGCGAATGTGTGGAGTCTAGTGTTTCTTATGGGTGCCTCGTTGCAAAACCTATGCAGATTTATGACTGTCAGCGGATCACGGACGGCGGCAACGTTTCCTCGTTGGCTGGTTGCCTGCCAGTGATAACGAAATGACCATAATGGCCATTAGGGGCAGTTGTTGCTGCTGCCTTGCATTGCCTTTTGTTGCACTGCAAGCGGGCAGGCACACGAACCGTTCCATGTCCCGGGTCCGTGTCCCACTGTGCCACGAAATGCATTTCGGCGTCGCTTTTTCGTCGCTTTTCTATTTTCCATTGGGGCCCAAAACCGAAAAACAAGCCAGAAAAATAATTGTAAATCGGTAGATTTATGACCAAAAACATAGCCACGAATTATGACGCCGGCCACAGGTGGAAATCGCATGCTGATTTCAACTTGATTTGCTTGCCATATAATTGCAAATTGTATTTGTTTAAACACGTACACATGTTGGCCGTTGGCTGAGTTTTTTCCGTTGCCTTTTGCTCTGCCATAAGCACCGCGGAATTGGCGTCCAGAGTCATCGTTGAGTGTTGCATGTTGCATGTTGCCGGTGTGTCCGTAGATCTTTTGTGTTGCTGCTGCCACACGCCCACACATCCCAGCAATCCGACATGCTCCGAGACAACTTTGAACGATTGCTTGACGTGTTTTTCTTTTGGCCAACAGCATCCCCGGCATATCCCCGTGCGTTGTTAACAGAATTTATTTGGTTTTTATTAATTTCGGGGCTGTCCGCTTTTATAATGAAATAATCAGCTCTTGGAGTAAAGTATATAATGACAATTGCTTTGAAAAGGATTCTTTGAGTTTATAATCAAAGAAATTCTTTAATGACTTGCAGTTAAATGGAAATAATGATACATCTTCGTTTTCGTTACAATGCAGAACTAATTTGTTTTACCTCACAAGAGAAAATTGTATACTTATAAGGAAGTTAATTGTGATTAAACATTAAATATTTGCCAGTTACTTTTTCGTTAAAATTAAACCGCAAATAAATTTGTAAACGAAAGCAGATAGCGTTTTCTTTCTACGAAAAGTCTCGCCTAATATATACCGCTTTTATTTAACGCTAGTATTAAATGGACTTTATTACTATTTCTTTAACTTTTCCAAAAAAAAACTTTAATTATCCAAGTTACCGTTAACTGAGTAATAAAAAAAAGTAAAATTAAAATCACTTCTGCATCGCAAACGGATTTTAAACTAAGAAATCAGTTCAAGTTTACGTAAAACCATAAATTGTAATTTATCTACTAATATGAAATAAATCTTTTCCTACATAAAAATGATCATTATAAGTTCCTTCCTTCCTAATGTAACGTTCCACACTGATCCTCGAAGCAACCAAATCTAAATCTAAATCATTTTAAGTATCCTATTTCAGTATGTTCGCTTGGCGACCACATTTTACCCCGACTACACGCGTGATTGCTCTTGAAAGTCGTCATAACTCGAGGTGGCCGAAAAGAGTCTTCAAATTATGATTGGATTCAGCTTCCGCATAACTAACTGCAGCTGCGACCCCAAATGAAGAAGTCCGGGATACCAGATTGAGGTTGCTGCATATGAAACCGGGAATGGGGAGTGAGGAGTCGGGAGTCGGCAATTGGTAGCCGGGGGAGTGGCATCCAATTTCGCCCCGGGACATTTGCCACGTGCGTGCTCCATTTCTGCTCCTCTGTGGGCATTTCTTTTGCACTTTTTTCGGCCAAAAGGTGCCAATGTGGCAAATGTTTTGTGCTTAACATTTTTATGGCTGCCATAAGTTGGCCGGAGTGTGGTAAATGCTGCAGTCAATGCCAGTGCCAGTGCTACTGGCCAGAAGCCACTGACCGCAGGCCGAACCTATGGCAACTCGAACCGGATCGTGTCTTGACACTTGAGGTATCGGTTTCATTAGCGAAATGTTTCCGTAAGAATGCCAAAAGGTCGCAATTGATGCCATTTACAAGGCGATTGGCAACCCAAGGAACATGCATTGCTTTCGAAGAAGGAGGAGGCATCTCATCCAGTTATTAGTCGCGTGTATTGGATTTCCTAGCTCTCTTATCCTGGCCGGGCATCGCGAGCTATTTGTTTGGTCGCTGCGGCTCTATAAATTTATCAAATTGAAAAATGCGCAATCGAAATCAAATCAAAGCGAACTGCGAGCCGAACTGGCTCCAAAGGAGTGTGTTGACTTTTATGGGATTGGGAATTGTGGGGGAAACAATTCGGCAAATCGCTTTGCAATCAGCAGCCTCTGACTTAGCCCAGCCCCAGTAACAGTCAGCTAATCCCTGCTGCCTGGGGGCACTCAGAGAAACGGACAATAAAGATGCATACAAAAATTAAATAAAAATATAAATTATATCTACAAGTTAAGTTAAGAATTGACTAAAATTACAAGGAACTATTTTACCAAAACAAAGTTGTCTTTGAAAGCAAGATAATACTTATTTATAATTATAATTATGCCCAATGGATTCCCATTTGATTTATTAATATGCAATTCATTTAATCTGTAACAAAATAAGTAAACTAATTACTATTTAATGGTTTATAGTAATAAGCTGCATTTTTTCTTAGTGCAAAAGTATCGCGTACAAACGACTTGTGACAAAATGACGAAATTTATGTTACTTTTTTGCATCGGCAAAGTGCAAACCGTTGCAGCATTGGCTCTCCGAGGGGCGGGCAGGTGGGCAGTCTGTCAGCAACAAATGCAAAGCGCCAAAAACTGCGACACTTTGTATAAATTGTGTTGAAAACAGCAGCAGCAGCGGCAGCCGCAGCGGCAGCGGAGGCAATGGAAAACTCTGTCTGTCCGAGGCAATTTCGGACTGAGCCCCGACTGGCGATCGGTGCTGGCCACACCCCCTTCGGGCAAATGCAACAAATTATTGTCATCAATTTTTAGATGCAAAGCTTGAGGAGTGACATTTATTGAAGCATAGTTGGAGCAGCAGCAGTTGGAGCTCCAGATCGAAGCAGGGGCCGCTGGCCAGGCTCCGTTCAGGACCAGGACGTGATTGCTCCATATTGCAGGCGGCTGGTAATGTTGATGATGATTATAGGCACGGTCCGGCATGGTTTCCAGCAATCAACACTGAGCGAAATAGTTAAAATAGGTTTAAATTCATAAATTTTTTATTATCTAAAACTTAAATAGTAATGTAATAATTAATATTCAAAGCATTATAGCGATTTATTGTTGTTTAATTTTAAGAGACTGTCTTTGAGGGTTATTATAAAATATAGACAAACATTGGATCGAATTCAACCATAACTTTTTGAAGTGTACCGCTGGTGAGTCTGTTCCTGGATAGTAAGGAGTGACACGTTCGCCTCTGATTGCTAGGAAACGATGGCAACAAGTGGCCATCGGCTGGCCATCCACTTAAATGAGTTTCTGGCCGGCAGTTTTACTTGTTGCTTTTGTTTAACATCATTTTATTTTTTTGGTTTATTTTAGTTTTGGGTTTTTGGTTTTCAGTTTCGGGCGGCTGCCGCTTCATTAGCAGCTCCCGCCGGTCCCAAAAAAATAAAAAAAGTAAAAGCCAAAAAGTTATGACCATATTTGTGCTAAATTATGAGGCCCTTTCATAAATCAGGCAGTCGGGCACCGGCGACCTAGCGAAAAATGCCAAGATTATGGCTTTGGCGATGTTTAGTATGGCACCATTAGCCGCGCTTGCTGCCCGGGAAAACTGCAGCTCGCAGCTTCAGTTCGCAAATGGTCAGCGGTGGAAATTTACATTGTGCCAGAACTGGACGTGGACAATTGCAAGTGCTCGACTTACTTTAAACTGTGTCATTTATCATATGCGAAAATATTTTGTCAGTCCGCTTTTGGCCTTTTGCCGTTTGGCCATTTTCACCATTTCCATTTGGCCATCTTTCGCTTTTCAATGAGACCAGGCCAGGCCAGGATACACTAAAAAAAGAAGATAAGAGATACCCAAGTATCTTAATCTATTTCCTTTAACTAGAAATTAGTCATAGGTCTATGTATTTTTCTTTTTTTTTTTGTGATCTACGATGTGTGTAATTCCTTAAATTAATTAATAATTATTTTATTCTTCTACAAGTGTAGCCAGGCTGAATCCGTTGTGTGGTTGTTATGGCGGGACCCGTCCCCCAAAAAGGCTACCGTTTTGGCAAACTCTTTTTCAACGGGGGAGAGTCGTGGAAGTCAAAGGAAGCCAGTTACAATTGGCTCGTGCATGTCTCGTGGCCAGCAACAATAACTGAACAACTGGACAACAAAAGCCCCCAAACCGTCGGATGTACGATCACTTGCATTACGGTTCCAGTTGTAGATTTATACATACTCCGAATATGAGTTACTTTCCTGGGGCAGTGTCTGGCTGCGAGAGAGTGCCAAGCAAATGGAACGGGGCCATGATCTCTGGCCGAGCATGCTAGGAAGTTGTAGAGCTCAGAAACAATTACCAGGGTGCCAGTGCCAGTGCCGGTGCTGGTGCCGGTGCTAGTGCATGTACCAGTTCCGCGTTTAACCAGACTGCCAGGAGTAAGGACACTCCAGGCGAACAGAGCCGAAGAACTGGGTCGGCCAACAATGAAAATGAATGACCACCTTTACGAGGCCACAAATCTTTAAGAGTTTTCTTTTGTGCCTAGGGTTAGCTTTAAAATCGTAACAAAGAATTTATGTTTTGAAAAAAATTTAAGTACCAGACAATTTTTATGGTTTTGGATATTTTTTAAATATGATTTCATATTTTACCTTAGGCTTTTTTGGGAGGATCTTTCAAGATCATCATTTAAGCTTTCAAGAAATGTCACTTAATTTTGTTTACTTCTGAAGGGCAGTTCCAAAACCTATAAATACAAAAAAACACAAAATGTAATAAGTACAACATCCAGTTGTCGCCATGTTTTGCAAGTGGGTTAAGTGAAGTTTCTGCATTGCAAAATATCAGTGTTTAAGAATGCGCCGGGGGCACTTATGAACTTTGAGGCTCTTCTCGCTAAATTGACATCGCATTCGCAAACCCAGGCAGGCCAATTAAAGACTCTACGTGACCTCCAGCCGAACTCAAGCTAAAGGCCGATGACAAAAAAACCAAAAGCGAAGAAACCAGCCCTGCCATGTTAAGCTTTCCACGCTGCCACTCTCGCGAGATACGCGGTATGTGCAGCTAATTGACCAGCCCGGGACGATGATGCACTTCATCAAAAAAATACCCAAAATCAGCGGAGGCAGAGGCAGCAACCAGAAATGACAAATCCAAAAAAAGAGCCAGTGAGTGAGACTTACTCAAGTGGCGGGGCATTACGTCAACGTCAACTCAATTTGGCGGACAACGAGCTCGGAGCATGGGACAGAGTCGGCTCTGCGAATGGGAATCGGCCGAGGATGGGAATCCCGTCCGAGGAGGGGGGTGGTGGAGTGCGGCTGAGTGCGGGTCAAGTGCTGACGCATCAGCCAAATCCAGTGAAGTGCACCAAAACATACATATAAATGCTTGAAAAATATAATGAGCGGAGTGGATGCTGCCAGCATCATTAAGAGCGATCATCTGTCAGTCGATTCGGTATATGAATGAGATTTCTGCCTTAATTCAATTCAGTTTTCGTATTTTCTTATGTTACAACCAATATATGTCCCCATCTTGAATATGACCTAGCTTAGAAGGTTTAATAAGGAAAATAATAGATAATAAAATAGTAATATCAAATTATAACATGAACTAAGTAAATTTAAACCTTAGATGATAATACAAAGCTGTAAATCGGAATTAGAACTAAATATATAAATAGTTTTCATTAAAAAGAACCTTCATAGATTTCAATTTGACTATCTCATAAACTTCTGTAAAATACTAAACCAATTCCTAGACTCCTTATTTATTTTTATTTATAAATAGCAGCTGGTGTTGGCTTGATTGCAATGACATCTCAGAAAACGCCTTACCCACTGAAAAAACGATATTTTTTTTCGCTGGAATACCGTTTGCCTGCACTGATCAATAAAAAGTGGATGCAAGGAATTTAATACCCACTTGTTCAGTCTTTATAAAGCCGCTGAGCTGTCGGCGAAGCTTTAGTGTTGGTACCGAGGCCTAATCGATAATGTCTTCATTAGTGCTGGCCATAATCCTGGTATTTGGCTATCTAGCCGGCCTTGTTGCCTTTCAGATTGACAAGAAGATCTACTGCGCTTTGCCATATTGCGGCACGGAAAATATTGTTTGCCTAACAGCTGTAAGATAAAAATACCCAAACACCCGATGAAATCGATTTAAAGAATATACTTTTGGCAGAACTACAGCTTTGCTTGCCGGCCCAGAACCAGATTGGTGGACATGAGTAGTGCGAGCAAGGATACGATTATCAGAACGATTAACGAATTTAGGAACAGGGCCGCCGCCGGCCTGACGCGAACCCTGTATCCCGCAGCACGAATGGCTCGCATCTCCTGGTCGGAGGAGCTCGAACACTTCGCCATGATGGATGTGCTGAGCTGCGTACCCACTCCGCGTCCCTGCATGACATCTCCGAACTTTCCCAACATGGGCAGTATCTTTGATACCGAAGGCTATCCTGGTAAAAAACAGGACAGCTTAATAATTATATTGGACATGATCGGGAAATGGACAAGCGAGGGTCGCTATGTGACGCGGAAGCAAACCATCTTCCTGGCCGATCGCGCGGACCAGAGGTGCGTTGATTAATGTCTGAGTTTATTATGAATCGATTTCAAATTTAAAACTTCACCATTCATAGATCTGTCTTTCGCGTTGCACTCTTGATGTCCGAACGCAACACCCATATGGGATGTGCAGCAGTTAAGTTTGACTATCAGCGCTTCAACTATTTGTATTTAAGCTGCACCTTTGCCACCGTTAATATCCTGGGGGTCCCCATGTATAGGTCGGCAAATCAGGCCGGAAAAAGGTGCCAGGAACGGGATACTGAGTTCCGAAATCTGTGTGCGGTCGGCGAAAAGTATCCCGAAAACTTAAAACTAGTTGAGTTGAACAAGTACATGAATTAAAATGTTGGGATTTCGTGACACTTGAAACAATTTATATTTAAGTTCTTGCATATTAAAGTTCCTTATATATATATCTGGTTTTTAGTAATTGCATTGGTGAACTCCAAGCAAAAACATCTCGTGCTAAGTACAATCAGTCAGCAGACGAACACCTTATACCCTGGAGACAGCTAATGGCAGTGGCAGTGATAGCATAAAAGCTGCAGTTGGAAAATTTTGCAGGCACATTCAACATGAATCAGTTGCCCTTACTGTTGGTCGCCTTGGTGCTTCTAAGTCCTATCGGGGAAAGCACTTACCGTCACCTCCTGCTTCACTTGAGCAGAGAACTTAACTTTGAGTTTGCTGTGTTGTTGGGAAACTCTGATCCAATTTGGCAGAGGATTTTGTGGCAGCTGCCAGTTCCCATTATCCAGATAAATGAAGAGTTCATAGAGAGCCACGATTTGGGCCTCTATCATTCTCATAACTTTCTAACCATAGTTTTCGTGAAAGAGTTTCCGGAAAAGGTTTTGGAGCTCCTGAACTTAAATCTCGGAATGCTTAACACTCTGCCAGTGATCTTGGTTTTGGAGAAAGAGAATATGCGAGTGTATCCGCTTCTTGAATGGTGTTGGCAACATCGACAGCTCAATGTCGTTGCCATAGGACAGGATTTTGAGGTGAGATTGCTTTACATTTTAAGATTTTATATACTCTTATTGCATTGATAATTTATTTCCAAATTTACATTTTAAGACCAATCTGCTTTAAATTGAAAAGTTTAAAAGCTGTGATCTTTCGCGTTGTTCCTTTAGTTGATTTGAAAATTTCAGTTACTGAATCTTCTCCTGGTGTCCCTTCATCCACAGCAGTGTGCACATCCTTTGTATATTCCTCTACAGTCCTTGTGTCCTTGACAGGTTTCAAAGTTCTGCGCCTTTTATGTGTTCTGTGTCTTCTCCTTGTGATTATGAACTGATCTTCGTACTCTAATGGAGCATTGCAGATATCTCTACATAGTTCTTTTGATTCAAATCGATTTGGGTTTCCGCCACAGCCACCGTAAGTAAATTGTAAACAGCGATCGCTACCTAAGTCAAAGGCGAACATTCGCAAATGTTGATGACAGGGACCAGGATCAGCCAAAAAGTGGCACCAGCCTAATTGATAAATCGGCTAAGAAAGGGGTTTTCTTAAGGTACAAAAGACTTACCTGGACGTACTTGTTTAGCAGCCACAATGGCCATTAAATAGATTAATAAATTAAGCACCAAAATAAAATACATGACAGGGAACTATCTAATTTTTGCATTGTCTTATATTTCCAGGAATCTCGGATTTTCTACAGCTACTCACCATTTCCCATTTTTCAGTTTATTGAACGACGTTTGGAGAATAGCACCTTGGTTTTTGAACCACATTTGCAGAATCTCCAAGGTTATAATGTTCCAATTGCCTTGGGCGGTTCCTCGCCGCGCTTGATTGTCTATCGTGGATCGGATGGGCAACACGTCTTCTCGGGTCCTGTGGGGAATTTTATGAAGTGCTTCGAGTCGCGTTATAACTGCATACTAGAACAGCCATATCCTTTTGATGAGTCTTCTATTCAGCCGGCTCGACAACTCATCGGAGCCGTGCGCAATGGCAGTGTTCAATTCGCCTTGGCGGCGATTTACCCCCAGTTTCCGTTTTCCGGATACACCTATCCCATCGAGCTGATGAGTTGGTGCCTGATGATGCCCGTGCCTTCGGAGATTCCTCACAGCCAGTTCTACTCCATAGTATTTGATCCCTTAACATTTTGGCTCACGCTACTGGTAATGGTGGTGATCTCCCTAACTCTATCATTGGCCCTCCGTGTTCATGGGTATAGAGTTAGTTTTACGGAGTTCTTCCTCCACGACAGCTGCCTTAGAGGCGTGCTGGCTCAGCCCTTCTACGAGGTTCTCCGAGCTCCAGTCTTGGTACGAGGCATTTACATTGGCATATGTGTGCTGGGCATCCTGATCACTGCGTGGTATAACTCGTACTTCTCCACCTTTGTGACCAGCGCCCCAAGACATCCGCCACTTACCAGTTACGAGAGCATCGAACACTCCAATGTTGGGGTGGTGATTTGGAAACCGGAATACGAGAAGCTGATTGAAGTCTCCGAGAACATGAAGAAGTTCTCGTCCATCTTTCGGATAAAATCGGACTATCAGGAGTTTCTGCAGCTGCGCGATTCCTTCGACACCAGATACGGCTACATGTTGCCGTTGGAAAAGTGGTCACTGATCAAGGAGCAACAGAAGGTTTTCAGTTCGCCTCTTTTTACCCTGCCGGAGGATCTCTGCGTCTACCGCACGATTCCCATTGTTTTTCCCATCGCGAATAACTCGATATTTAGGGGCCCTCTGGAGCGCCTCATCTTGGATGTGACAGCCACAGGTCTTCTGGCTCGCTGGCGGGATATGGCCCTTACGGAAATGATCAAGGCTGGTCAGTTGCACTTATTCGATAGGAGCCCGGCAAAGGAATTTCGGGCCATGAAACTTGAGGATTTGGAGCAGGTTTGGTTAGGTGGGGGATTCATGTTAGCTCTAGCCACTTTGGTTTTTATAGGGGAGATAATTTGGTTTTGGCGTCAGAAGTTGCAAAGTATAATTCCAAAAATTGTGTTGCTAAGAAAATAATTATGCTTAGCACTGTAACTGATGTTGTGTTAAAAGAAATGTCTTTATAAAATGTCTTTCATTTCTGAATAATAAATAAACTAATTCAAATCTAAAATCGATTCTTTTTCGTGTTTATTTTCTCAATGAATAATGGCTGATTATTTCAGATTTTTTTTGTTGTAATATAAAATATATAAAAATATTAGGTTAACATAATATCAAAATTCCTAATTTAATGACCGAATTAGGAGAAATATTCTATTGAGAATTTCCCAACCATTAACCATGTCGCCAAACCTGTCCGATTAAGGTTATTTTTCTTGTTTTTCCCCCCAGAGTCCCTTGGGAAATGTTTTTTGGATGCCTTTTTTTGCCCAAGACTTGTTAACACGAGTCGCTAATTGGAATTAACCATTAGCGGTCTCGTCGGTGGATTCATTAGCAACCCTTTAAATGTGCAGCCGCATCAATCAGTGTCATGCAGTTGTCCCTCGACCACCGTGATGGATTGCCCGCAGCGGATCCTCTTCGGCCTTTGGCTTATTAGTCTTGCCAGTGCCTCGACGCTCATTGAATTGCTGGACAGGATTAAGAAGGAGTCGGACTTTGAGTATGTGCTGCTCATGAGGAATAGAAACATGAGTGTATCGGATCAAGTGTGGAATGGCAGCGCATTGGCGAAGGACATCATGGTTTCGGTGCAAGCTCCTGTACTCCAGTTGGACGAGAATGTTAGCTACTTTTTCCATAACTTCACAAACAATCGTCTGATTTCGATGGTGTTTATGAGTGATGCAAGTCTGGACGAGCACAGGGGCCTGCTCAAGGCACTGGTGGGGAATCTGCGGCACATGACTACATCTCGAGTGATTTTTTTGATACAAATGGATGCCAAAAGTGGAGTGCTTTATGAATTATTTAGCGACTGCTGGCGAAAGAAGATTCTGAATGTTATGGTTCTGTTTGCAGATCACGAGGTGGGTCAACCTGATTACTTATTTATTAAATAAATTAATAGTTAAATACATTATGGAACGCAGACGACCAAAACCTTCTACAGCTACTCGCACTTTCCAATTCTGCAAATCGAGGAACGTGTTTACGATTCTGAGCTGCAATCCTCACCCCTATTTCCTGATCGCCTAAGGAATTTCCATGGCTACGAGATGCCCGTGATCATTGGCGGAACCGCACCACGAATGATCGCCTACTATGACAAAAAGGGTCGAGTGGTCTATAAGGGCACTGTGGGCCATTTCATGATAGCCTTCCAGCAGAAGTACAACTGCAGATTCGTGCAGCCGCTGAAGGCCGCGAATCCCTTGGACTTTGCTCCTTCAATGCAAACTGTGGCGGCTGTGCGTAACGATTCCGTGGAGATGTCCATGTCGCTGACCTTCCCGCCATTTCCTCCGTTCGGGTTTAGCTACCCTTATGAGCAGCTGAACTGGTGTCTTCTGATGCCGGTGGAGGCCGATGTGCCGCCTCTGGAGTACTACACCAGGGTCTTTGAGCTAACCGCCTTTCTACTTACCCTGGGTGCCTTAGTGGTGATTTCCTGCCTGCTGGCCAGCGCCTTGTGGCTCCATGGCTATCCGACGGCCATCAATGACTTCCTGCTCCACGATAGCTGTCTCAGAGGAGTGCTTGGACAATCCTTCGTGGAGGTGTTCCGAGCTCCCCTCCTGGTTAGAGGCATCTATCTAGAGATCTGCGTGCTAGGCATCCTGATCACCGCCTGGTACAACTCCTATTTCTCCAGCTACGTGACCACTGCACCCAAACAGCCCGCTTTTAGGAGCTACGATGACATCCTGGCGTCCAAGTTGAAGGTGGTGGCCTGGAAACCGGAGTATGCCGAGCTGTTTGGTCGCCTCCTGGAGTTTCGCAAGTACGAGCCCATGTTTCTGGTGGAACCGGACTTTAGCAAGTATCTCGCTCGTCGGGACACGCTGGACACCCGTTTTGGGTACATGATAACCAATGGCCGGTGGGTGGTGATCAACGAGCAGCAGAAGGTCTTCACCCGACCGCTGTTCCGAATGCGCGAGGACTTTTGTTTCTTTAACAATGTTCCCTTTGGGTTGCCGCTGCACGAGAATTCTGTATTTATGGAGCCGGTGCTCCGGCTTATTATGGAACTGGCCGAAACGGGGTTGTCCTATTACTGGCTGACCAAAGTTTTCTCAGAACTGATTGAGGCGGGCGAGATGCACTTCGTGGACCTAAGTCCGCGGCGGGAGTTCCGAGCCATGCAGCTGCAGGATCTGGAGTACATATGGTATGGATTCGCCTTCATGGCGGTATTGTCCTCGATAGTGTGGCTGCTGGAAGTGGCATTTTCCAAGATAAAGGGTTGTAAAGGCATGAACTCTAGCATGCTAAAGTAATTAAAATACATATAAAGACAAGGCACGAACCTTATAGACATATGCAAAAGATGAAACTATTTTCCACCGTGAGACCGTTCATTTTACGAGCCCTGAAACTCTAGTTGTAGTTAATAAAAGTGAATCGATTTTTGTCAGTTGGCAAGGGTTCACCTTTAACGACCAGGCGTTAGTGCTGTGCAAAAGCAGCTGCCTTTGGCTTATGGTTATTCGTGCAGACATCAAATATGACTTTCCTTTCGGTTCGCTAAACTCCACTCGGGGGGATCTGCTGTTCCCGATTTTCATTGGGCAAATATTTGCACAGCAGCTCGTCGGCTCAAAGTTCAACATCAAAAGCAATTAAGACGCGTGCTCGCAGCGGCAGTTGCAGTGGCAGCTGAACACTGAGCACACCAAAGCAACCAGCGCCGATCACTGCAAATACCCGGGCTCGAGCTCCCCAAAGGTGCGCGCTGATGTTAGCCACCTGTGCGACGGCAACTGGCGCCTCTTGAAATTCCCTAATCGACATGTTTCGATCTCAAGCGACTCGGTCGACCGTGGAGGCATCACCATCAGCGGTGCACAGGAAGAAAATTATATGATCTTAAAATGGGATTGAATTTTTGGGAATTTAAAAGTGCAATATATTTGATTTATATTCAATATTCAAACAAAACATTAAAATCAAAGAATTTCGATACATTCTGAAACTGATTAGGATAATTTAACTTTGTTCTTAGTTAAGCAATGATTCAGGATATTCAAGTGAGATATTATAACTATTTTTAAATTATTGCTTAAATACAAGGTCAATATTAATGTTTATTTGTAATAACAGGATCATTTTCTAAGTATTTCCACAATATCCATACTTGAAATGCTTTCAAATGTATTTCAATAGATTTAGAAACTTTTAAGTGCCTTAAAAAAGTCTGCTTAAAGTAGAAAATATTTCCGATAGAACTGCGATTTGTACTTACGCTTGTAATCTCAGAAAAATCTATTCAAAATCGATAGAAAATCTGTTAAAATTTCCCCCAGTGCTGGAGTCGTGTTGCAGCTATCTTGAAGTGAAAAATTTTCTCTAATCTGCGCTGATGGCACGCATTTGTAACCCCCCGCCAAACGATGTCGGCAGTCTGGGGCCGGGTACTTTGATTTTGACTGACAAGTGCCTGCTGCTGCTGCTGATGCTGCTGCTGCTGGTGCTGATGCAGTTGCAGTTGCAATCTGTTGTTGACATGCGCAGCTGCATGCGCTTTCATGTGCGCTTAGCTCCTTTATTGGAGAAAATTATTTCAGACCTCGGTCAGAGTCAGCGCCGTAACGAGCTAAAACTAATTAACCCACGACAGACCCATACAGCAGGCACACACGGGGTGCATCTTAATTGTCAATAAAACGTTTTAGATTTCTTTATTTTAATGCTTGCAATACTAAAAAAAATTAATGCAAAACTTAACCGCAGATGGGATGTGTGTGTGTGTGTGTATTTGTGTGGCTTTCGCTCGGGTGTGTGTGTGATTGTGCATAAATAATAACTAACAAAGATTTAACTATGATTTCGATGTGTGGCTTAGCCTAGGCTTGGATATAAACAAGGAGCGCTCTCTATGTACATAAACTATTTAGTTCAATAAATTAGCAGAAATACTCGTATTGCAAAGTGTACACAGTTTATAACAAATCGTTAAAAAACGTTACATAACCCAAACACCATTGAAGATATTTTTGCGTAATCTAAATCTAGTGTCCATTTAAAACTATCACAAAATAATTGGCAGTTTAATTAACCATTAACTATAGCTGTATTATTAATAAACTTAGCCTAGTCCATACACTACTTGGGGGAATGTGTGTGTGTGTTGTCAAGTGTGTTGTGTGTGTTATCTTTAATAATGGCGCATTCGCCTGGGGTAATGCGCCTTTTGTTTATCAAATATAAAATACAAAAATAATGGCAAGTGCAAGTTGAGTTGCATTCGGGTTAACAACTGCTGAACATTGGAGCTTGGAGAGTTTCAAGCTATGAGTGTACGAATATATAATATATTATATAGAGTAATGCTGGTGCCCCGTCTGAAATGCCATCGGAGTTGGCTAACACTCGGCCCAAGAGATCAGAGAGATCCTTGAAGGAGAAAGGAGCGGGGAATTGCAGTAGGATTAGCTCCGAATTAGTGCCTCGGGTCAGTGTGTTCCTCCCTCAAACATATTTGGCATTCCCCTTGCTGGCTTTTTGTTGATTTGTATTTATTTTTAGTAAAAACCTAACTTTATTTATTTATTTATTTACGCGTATATATACATTAACACTAGCAAACAAAATTTACGCTAATTTGGGCAGAGCATCTAAGAAAACAAATACTTTCAATTTACAGGAAAAACACGCATCGTGCTGGGCTAGTTGAAGGCTGTGAAGAACTGAGGGTGATTAGGAGGATCAGGGCACTCCTGGAGAGTCCTGTTTTGGGCATGGGGAAAATCATCTGGCATTCGCATTGTTATTACATATTCTGTTTCTGTTTAGCAAGGAAGCGTTTGGCCTCATTTTGATATCACCACTCGTGGAATTGCTTCGTTAGCTTCGTTACACTTCTATTTCTACTCGCCTAGCATATATATTTTAGTTTAACTTTAGTAGCATAATTAAAATCTTCAGAATTTGGCACATTTAAATTTAATTAGTTTGTGTAAATGTACATTAGGTTCATCAGTATTATTGTATTTGGAAGTGCTTCAAGAGAGTGTGACCTGTCTGTCTGTGTGTGGTTTGGGCATAGGAATCGCACAGAGAGCTGAAGTAGGAATCCATCAATGACGTAAATTCGAGTCGGGAGTATTTGGGCGTTTCAGTATTTAACAGTTTCGATAGTTAAAGTAGGACATCTTCGATTTCGATTTGTGTGTGTATTTTGTGAGTAAGGAACAAGAAGTATAGTAGTTTAGCCGGGGGAATCGCCGCCCCCTCGCCCTGGACACTACCGATTGCTGAGCAGTCCGTTGGCCGGTGGCAGTACTCCGGGCGGCGTGTTGGGATTGCTAATCATCACGGGCAACGACGGTTGCACCACTCCACCGCCGCCCAATTGCCGCGGATTGAGAGTAACCGCCGCTGCCGCCGCAGCAGCAGCTGCTGCTGCTGCTGCCGACGAGGACGAGGATCCACCGGATCGCTGGTGCTTGCCGGAACTGCCCTTGATCAGGTTTCCATTGTTCTTCTGGGTCATGTGCGTCTGGTAGTGCTTGGCCAGGTGAGCCTTCTGCCGGAAGCTCTTGCCGCACAGCGAGCAGGCGAATGGCTTCTCGCCGGTATGCGTCCGTATGTGCACGTTCACCGAGTACTTGTCCTTAAAACCCTTCGAGCAGATGGAGCAGTAGTGCAGGGAGCGCTCCTTCCGCTGACCGCTGCCGCCAGAAGAAGAGGACGAGCTGCCGCCAGAGTTGGCCGGCGGACTGTTGCTGCTGCTGCTGGCACTGCCGCTGGAGGAGGAGCTGCCAGTGCTGCCAGTGGCTCCGATAACCGGGCCCAAGGGATTGTTGCTGTTCGCACTGCTGTTGTTATTGGCCACACTGGGGTTGTTGTTGTTGCCGCTGCTGCTCCGCTTGTACTGCTTCTTGGGCTTGCTGACTCCACCGCCACTGGACTTGGACACCCCTACGGACGACGAGGGCGAGGTGGAAGTGCTGACCTCTGGCTTCAGGGGTTGCGGCGGCTGTAGCTGCCCCGCAACGCTGGCCGCCGGACTGGGGGAGATCTGCATGAGCACGTCGCCGGCGGATGGACCATAATCGCCCGGAGTGGGAGTGCTGCAAAACTGTTGCACCTCATTGGCGATGCGCTTGATCTTCTCGAAGTCATCGCTGAAGGCGTTCTCCAGCGACAGGAACATGTCGTCCACCAGAATGTTGGCACTGCCATTGTGCTGCTGCTGCTGTTGCTGCTGCTGCTGGGAGCTAAGGTGGATGCCCTGGGCCTCGTCGAAGATTTGGGCGGCACTCAGGGTGGAGTCCGCGAACCCAAGGGCAGCAGCCTCGTCGGCAAACAGCAGGCGTCGCATGTCCTCGTCCTTCACCACGGGCATGTTCAGGCCATTCTGCATGTGGAGACCCTTGGCATAGCCCTTGCCCTGAAGCGCACTCCGCAGCAGGGACTCCGCCGTGCTCTGCTCCGTGTCCGTGTTGTGATCCGCCATGTGCCAGTCGTTGTTGTTGTTCTGGAACTGGGCCAGCTGCTGGCCAAGATCATTGCCACCTGCCAGGGAAATGGCCGTGACCAGCGAGGGCAGCGCCTGCGACGTCTGCTGTCCCTGGTTCTGGCTCTGGTTAAGACCACTGCCATCCGCACCGCTGCCAATTACGTCCTTGCCGTCCGTGCTGAAGCCGCTGTCGTCGTAGGGATACTCCGACTTGATGTAGCCCGGAAAGCTGCTTAGCAGACTATCCAGGTCCAGAGAGCTGGGCAGCTGCTCCGCCTCGGAGCGCTTCAGCCAGGGCTCGCCGCCGTTTAATACTGTCAGGGTGTAGATCTGCCCGTCGGTGGTGTCCAGGCTGCTTATGGTATCGCTGCTGCTGCCCGCTCCGCTCGAGGCTCCTGAGGAGCTATTGGCGTTCGGCTGCTGCTGCTGCTGTTGCAACTGCGGATGTTGATTCAACTGTTGTTGCTGCTGTTGCTGCTGATGTTGCTGTTGCTGGAGGTGGGACTGCGGCGAGGTGGGACTGGGCTGGTTGGTGCTAGTGGATCCGCCATTATTGGCGCTGGCGGTGACAGGCTGCTGCTGCCAGCAATACCGATCGAGGTCCTCGAAAATCGAGCTGGAGTCGAGGCGGTTGCTGTCCTTGTCCTGGTGCCAGAACTACAAAATAAATAGAAAAGATGGAACCGAAGTTAGAAAGTGGTTATTTTTTATATTTTCTTTACAATTGGCTGAGAGAAACTCAACTATTAACTGACAATATTGTAAATATGCAAAGTAAGCTCACCTCGTAGCCCTGTAACGTGGGATCACCGTTGTTGCTGCTGCCGTTGCGGTTGCCCACGGGCACCACGACGCCGCCGCCATTTGCTCCGGCGCCAGCTCCCCCTCCCCCGTCGTGGATCATGCTGCTGGTGGTTCTCGCACCGACGCCGCTGCAGAGGCTCTGCTGCTGGTTTTGCGGATTGCCTGACTGGTGCACCACCTGAACGTGGCTGCCGCCGCCGTGATTGCTGTTGTGACTGTGCGGCGCCTGCTGGTGGTTCTGATGGCTCTGATGGTTCTGATGGTGGTGCTGCTGTTGCTGGTGCAGAGTGACGCCCAGGGCCTCCACCCCGACACCAACACCCACTCCTATACCGATGCCCATGTCCGGGCCGGTGACAAAGTCAAAGAAGTCAGCCTTCGAGAGATCCTCGGCACGAAAGGACTCGCTGATGTCCATGCCAGCCGATGCGGACATATCCTCTGTGCCGATCATTTGCTGAGCCTGAAGCGCCAGAGTAGCGCCTTAAAGAACCAGATACTGGTTAAATCGGAGAAGTAAAGAAGCTGTAAAAGATATCAAATATTATAGGATTAGTTGAGAAAAATAAAATATAATTGTTCTTAACTATAAATTAATATTTTATTATATGAACTCATTAAAAAGGTTCCTCAACAAAACGGACTATTTCGATTTCCCTTTCTGGTTCGCTTTCGATTTCTCAATTTCTCCAACTCGCTCGCTCGCTGCATTAAAAGTCACACCAATTGATTAAAGCCACTTGTCAGTTGGCCACTTAAGTCAATCAGTCATTCGTATTCGCATTCGCATTCGGATTCGGATTGGCTCATTCTAGCCACATGGACCGAGCCTGCATTCCGGCCATACTTGCATTTTAATTTGAGGCAGCCACATCAGCCGGCCGGCTGGCCGTCCGGCTCTGCCTCTTAGCCCGGCTATCTGCAAATAAATAAATCAAACTGACAGAAGGGTGACAAAGTGTAAACACATTTGGCGTGCTCGACTCGTAAATCTCGCAGACTTTGGCTAATGCCAAACTCCAACCCCAACCTGTCGCTGCGACACTTTTTTCTTCCATTTGTATTTGGCCAGCACTTTTTGTCTTGGCTTGTTTCATTTGCATAGATTCGGCAAGTGCCCGGCATTTAGAATAGTTGCAAAAAGAAAAAGAAGTGTGTTTGGCTACTGGATATTCCATATTGAGTATACAAACATATGTGGGTACACTTGGAAAAAAACAACAGCAAATAGAAGACGAGTGATAAAGGTTCTATTACCTCGATGCTTAAAAATAAATATTAAAATTCGGACTACATATCTCAGATAATGATTTATAAGCTTGTGGTTCTAAAACAAATAACTGGAGATGAAGTATTTTTGTCCAGTGTATGAGTGTAGCCAAAGGTGATCGAACTGACTGGGCTGCTGCCATTTCAGTTAGCGTATCGGTATCGGCATTGGTATCGCTAACTGCCCGCAAACGTACCCCCGAGTCGTGTTCTGGCGAATGTGCCAAATGTTCAAATTGTCAAATTGATTCTACTCCTTTTTGCTCCCCCGACACTGACACCCGACATCGAAACCGACTCCAACTTCGACTCTGACTCCAAATCGCTTATGTAGTACGTAGTATATGCATGAAAAATGGACCTTACGGCGTGGCAGCGTGAGAACCACAAACAAAAATGACTTTACAAATTTGCATTGCTCAGTGGCGAAGCTGGGGCTTGCATACTTTAGATAAGGGCAAAGCGTAGAGAAAATGCCGCTGCTGGAAAATATTTCAGATGCTGCTGCTAGAAGCTCTTAAGTGCGGCGATATCTATGTGGAAAATCTGTCTGGAAATAAAAGAAATAGCTGTGACGGAGGCAGCCTCAACACCTGATCAAAAGGAGGAAGAAAAGGCAACAACAAGTGCAGACCAGTTAACATTTTAAAGGTGAGCTCGTTTCCAGTTCGCAGCAGTCTTTGGCCTCGCTTTTATCGCTCCTCCATCGCCTACAAGAGTCGGAAATTTCTCCCAAAAACTCTGCGTAATCGGCTGTGGTCATTTGCCTGCCGTCTGAAAGCCTAGTAGTTTATTTAATAATCATGTTTAAAATGCAGAAATTACTTTATATATACTTTATGGCCAGCAGCGGGGAAAAGCGCCGCGGCGCCGACAGAACGGGGCAAAAAAAATACGAAAAACAACATAAAATAATAAGCCTTTGTTTGAGCATTTTGGCGCTCAAATATTGACTAATTTGAGCACGATTATTGTGATTTGGATGCGGGGCCGACGAGTCGGTAAAGAAAGTTGGCCAGCGGAGAGACGTGCTCATATAACTGGCGGCCAGCCAATCATGGACGTGGATGCAGCGACTGCAGGAAGCACATGCATCTTTCCATCTTCGGGGCCCGGCCGCCGCAATGAAGATGCATGCGAATTCGAATACGAATGGCAGTGCCTGGCTGCATTTTATTCCCCCCATGTTGGATGCTAGATGCTGGATGCTGCATGGTAATCGCAATCGTAATCGTAGAAATTGTTAGCGCATTTTGGCCAATGCAAACAGCCCGAGGCGGCATCATTTAGAAAACATGATAGCATGATGGGTTTTATGTTGCGGCCCCCTCGATTATGGCCCATAAATAATAGCGTTCCAATAATTCGAGTGTTTTTAATTAAGCTCGCTCGCTGGCATATTTATTTACACAGCTTGTGCTGGCCGACAGACTGACAGTCAGGCAGGCGGCGATGATTTATTCGCATATGCAAATTGCGGCAGACAAAGGAAAATGCTTAGAAAATATGTGGAAAAATGTGGCAATTTTCGGTACAATTTCATTGGTCTGGCCATGGGCATGGAATGATTAGCGTCCCCATAAGCATCGTCTATGTTGCGGGCGTCAAATGCAAAAATTATAGAAAATGGGGGGAAAATACTAGCTGGAAAATGAACAGTGGCGGTGTAGTTCCAAAAGGCAACCATCGTCTGAGATTAGTTTATGTGCAGGAATTTTTATATTGCGGTTACACAATTTTCTCCAACTTTGTTGCGTTTCCACACCTCCCCCCCATTCCTGCGGCCGGGAAATCAATGAAAATCACACGCTTCGGCTTTGGCTTCTTCTTTTTCAACTCTTTCTGCCTGAGGCTTGTGCTTGCACGATTTTCCACGCATTTTTAACCCAAATACCGCGCTAAACGATTTTTTAATGTCTTCACTAACAAGTTTCAATTACCAATCGTCAAATGCGTGCGCATAAAACCAGAAACCAGTTGCACTTAACCCACTCCACGGAGTTATATGTATGTATACGTTTATACTTATAGGCACCCCCTCTATCGCGGACTCAATCAATTAAAATAATTCCCTCGATTGTGGCGAGATCTCATAAAGGAGCGCAAGGAAGACAATGAGGCTGAGGGGTAAAAACCGGTAACTGAGGTAAACTGAGCCGAGCTGAGTTGATACACGTACCGCAATCAAATTGCACTTCGATTTGGCCAAAATGGAGCCATCAGCAGTGGTGGAAAGCGGCGACTCTTCGGCTCGTAATCACATTTATTGAGATAAACGATGGGGCGTTCCGTTTCGCTTCGTTCCGTATACGCGTTGCGTATACGCAGTGTGTGCGTGCACACAATGTGATAATTGACAACGAAAATGGGTTAATCATATCTGAAGATTGACCAAACCAATTGGAGCATACTTTTGGGGGTAACTAACCTAACCATGTGAGGCAATGGTACTTGTGCGAATATTAATAGCAGTCCGCCTGTGCGCGCATATTCAAATTGTGAAATTTTTCACCAAACGCATAAATTACGAAAACCATTCGAAAAGCGCTCGTAAAACGCATCAGAAACGCACGGGAGCTCGCATTTTATGGACGCAGCTGCCAGTTGCCAGTTGCAAGTTGGCAGCTTCCTCTTCCCGCTCTCTGATCGGCAAATTGTCATCGTTAACGGGTTGCCACGAGGCAGTCGATCATTTCTCAGCCAAAAACTAGATAATTATCGCCCACCAGTTGAGAGACGGCGGGCCCCCAAAAGGCGAGTTAGCCGGATGTTGACCAATTGACCAATAGCTCAGCGGCTGATAAGACATGTGGCATGTTGCAGTTGCAGTTGCCAATTGCTTGTTTGGCCAATTTGCAGCTGCAGAGATGCCGCTAGTGGTCCACAGATCATGGCTCAATTGCATGCAAATGCATAATTGAATCAAATGCTCCTCCCGGTCGCAGCAACTTTCGAACCGAACCCGAATCCGAGTCCAAGTCCGAGCCCCGCCTAATGAAGTAATCAACGGCCGGCATCTCCGGCTTTTTGCTGCCATTGTCAATCAAAAGTCGCGTTTTTATTGCGCCTGCCTTACAAACCAAATCGCATCAAGATGTATTAATCATTTTGGCCGCGGTCTGCGTTGGCGGCATCAGCAGCAACAGCAGCAGAGGCAGTGGCAGAGGCAACCGACAACAGTTAGCAACAACAGCAAATATTACACGTAAAAAAAATGTATATCAAAGTTTATATCATCTTGGATTTTTAAGTAATATTTCCTAAAGGTTTTTTTAATATGACGAAAACTAAACTAATTTAAGGCTTATTGTATACTAACTTTCTTTTAAATTCCATTTAATTACCTATTAAATATGGTTTTCCATTTATTATTGATAGAATTTTTAACTTATATTGATTATTCTATTCCCTGTATGTTTATAGTATTTTTCTTGCCGTGCAGCAGAGAAACAGGCAACCGGCAACGGCAATGCCATTGCTTTATCAGCTGGCGAAGATCTCTTTGGCACAGCCAGGCGTATAAGCGAAGGAAAAAACGCCAAATAACTACAGGCGAGACGGGCATGATTAAAATGCGCAAAAATGGCAAACTCCAAATGGGCGCTGCTCAGCTCTGCGGCAGTAACAGCTACAACATCGCGGCAACTACAACAACGGCGTGTGATGTACACGCGGCGCATTTCAATTCCATTTGATTAATGACAAAGCCGTAAAAGCAACTGCAACTTGCAGGATGGGGGCAAGCAGCTAACGAAGATGTTGCTGATTGGCCCAGTCTTCCGTTGCCTGTGCCATTCCTGTTGTCAACTGTCGGATGCTGCTGCTGCTGCTGCTCCTTGAGGCCGCACAGATTTTTCCTATATGCGCTGACCATAAACATTATGCGAACATTAGGCCAAGCGACAGCTCATAAACCAATCAGAGAACGGGCATCAATAGGGAGGGAAGGAAAACCGCATGTCAAATATGCAAATATTGCGTTAAATGCTAATAGACAAGTGCAATTGCAGTTGCAGTTGGAAAAGAAAGTGTTGCCACCCACGCGGCGAATCTGCATAAATACTGTCCACCGAATAAGGCCAAGTGCCTAACGGCCTTCTGCAGAGAAAGAAAATCTTGTAAGGAATTCCTCAATTTAATATTATAAGTATACTGCATATATTTCAATTATTTTGGTTCCTTTTCCAAAACAATTAAATGTTTTTCTTTAAGGAAAACTATTTTTCTTTTATTCTCAGAAATTTCACTATATTCAAGCTCTATTTTGTAAGTGTGGGTGCTGCTGCAATAGCAACGCAGCTCCCGCTGATGATGTTGCTGTCGTGCCAAGGCAGCACCACTAACATGGCACAATAAATTTCAAATTTGCTATGAAACTTGTATCAGAACATGTCCATCTTGGCGGCCCACACTCTCGTCAGCCAGCCACCCGCTGCTCCTGTTGCTGTTTTTCGGTGAAAATTTTCGTGTGCCCGCCCGCGACTTTCACAGCGGCAACTGCAACTGCCACGGCGACTTCATCAGAGTGCGGCAGCAACATCCACTTTTGGCTATAACTAGCTCCGTCATACGCTCGCTTTTTGGCCGCCGTGATTAATGCCTTAATTAGTACGGCGCTCAATCAATTTCGGCCAGTTAGCCAGAACCTATCGAACGGACCAGCTCTCGGCCCCAGATCTGCCCAGCCCAGCCCAAAAAAAAAAAAAATATGATTGGCAATTGTTCGGCAGCGTCAGCGACGGGGTCATTTATCAAAATCAATACGGGAACGGAACGGTATCTCAATGCCGATACCGCCGATGCGGAGTAATAACAAGGCTAAATGCCGAGCAGAGCTGCCAGCCCCCCGAGTCAAAAAATTTGCATTTTAACAAGTTAATTTTTTCAACTGCGCGCTGCCGGTTCTAAGTCATTGCAAAACGGTAGCGCACGAATTTTGGCAGCCTTTACTTTCAGTTGCCATTTTGACTGGCGACATAATAATGACAAGAACAAAACGGAAAAAAATCTAACAAAATCGGGAAAGAAACAACAGTAACAACAACAAGGGCAAGCAAATGCATTCATTGCCCAAGCGTGACATGTTAATTGAGTTTATTTTCCTGAATTTTGATTATGTTCGCTGCCCGAATTTTTTGGTGTGCTGGGTGGGCGTTCACCCGAGATTTTTGACAGCCAAATCCCGAGACAACTCAGCAACTTAATTCGCCGCTTTCAAATTGGATTGATATGAAAATATATAGAAATTAAAGTATTAAAGCGCTTTTGGGTGGAGAGAGACGCCTCTGCCCGGAATCATGATAACTTTATTGATTTTGGCAAACGAGCGAGGCAAAGCTACGCCGCACCGCGCCGAAGACATTGAAACCAAATCGTGAGCTTCGGGCTAACAATCAAATCGGCTAAGAAACCAACAATTGCGGCTGGCTGAAGACTGTGTCTCAGTCTGTGACGTGATCGCTGCAGGCGCCACTTGGCAGCCAAACAAAGGGGACCAGGCCGGGGAACTGAGCCGGGGCCAGGACCGGCCAGAAATTCTGGCTAATCAGCACAGACAAAGGGTGACGTGACGCTCCCATGTATTTAGTTTGAAGGCTGCTCTCTGGCTGCCATTCATTAGTGCCATTTAGCCGGTCATGCTGTAGGTGTGTGCGCCGAGACGGACTCTTAGCCGGAGTAGGAGTCGGAGTCGGAGACGGAGTCAATGCGAGTGCCTAGCAATTTGTTTGGCTGTCATGTCAGAGTGCAATGAAAATATTTTCACTTGCCCGTCAAACGACACAGCACTTGACATGAGACAGCGAACATTCAGTCAAACATTCCGCAATGCCACCCAAAAGGCATCTTCATAAATATTTTCCTGCACACGGCAACGGCAGCAGCATCAACACTCCCACATCCCAAAATGCCTTCAACAAACATCGTGTGCTGTCTGGGGGCTCCTTGAAGTTTCTTTTTGCCTCGATCAAAATGATTTTTCCTACACAGAACGAAAAAGCGGTCTTCATCGAGTCGAGGTCTTTCGTAAATAATTGCCACTCTATCTTGTATATTCTAGTTGACTTTTACTGTCCTCCTTTGGTTACTTATTACTTGTAAAAGGCTATGGAGTTGTTTTTATTGAAGATTATTTTCAAGAGAATAAGTATGTTTTTTAGCTGGAGAAGTAGGGAATTTTCTTTAAGTGTACGTTTCCTTTTCCCCTCTGTGGCGTCTTTTTCATCATCATCATTAAATTCGTCAAGATGCAAATTTCCAGGCCGTTGTTGTTTGCCAGTCGTGCTCATCTTCCTGGCTGGCGGTGTGTGCCAAATGCGGGGTGGTGTGGGGTGTGGGTTGTGCGGGTGTTGGGTGTGGGTGGGATGAAGGGTGGGAGTGGATCAGGCATCAGTCTGGCATTTCTTGCCTCTGACATTATTTGCCGCTTTGACTTCGTCTCGGCTAAGCACAATTTATAGTTATGGCCCGGGCTCTTAGGGCCACCTGTGGGCGTTGCTCCGGCTCTGCCATATATGAATATCCGATCTGATATAAGCACGGCGGACATGTAGATACAGTACATATATATATAACTCATGGCTGAACGAGGTACATAAATTGCTCGTGACTGCAATTAGACAATTGTCGCCGTCATCCGAACTCACTCAGCTCGGCTCTGCTCAGAAGCTAATGAATTTTTATTTGTGTATGTCTTACAAGACAAGAGCAGGGAGCCCCTTTAGTGTGTTGGTGTTGCTCTTGTTGCCGCCGCCGCTGCTGCTGCTGCTGCTGCTGCTGCTGACTTCGGCTTGTATAAATTACCATAATAACAAATTACGGATCATTAAGATTGTCAGCTACTTCGTTTCAATTAATTAACCATTAATTACAAACCGCCTGAGCTGCAGAATGTGGTAACAGCGCCAACGACAAATGCTGCACATGAGCAACAAAAGAGGCAGCAACAGCAGGAGCAGCAGCAGCAGCAGCGGCAACAACTTGCTGCAGCCTGGGAGCAACCATATTAGCCACGACGACGAACACAAGAAGCCGAAATTAATGCAATAGAAGACAACAAACAGCGGCAACAAGTGAAGAAAAGCATCGGAGAAATAGAAAAAGCAGCTGTGCGCAAATATGCAAATTTCACAGAGTAAAACAGCAGCAACACACAAGCGACAACAGCAACATCAGCATCAGCATCAGCAGCAAATATGCTAAGAGACTTCACTTTCAATATATAGCAAAGGATGCTTAGCCTGTTGTTGTTTGTCGCTTTTGCCAGTTGCACAAATTGCATTTTACCATATAAAACAATTTCAGCTGCTAGACAAAAGAAACTCAACTCAACTCGTACCGAACCGAAGCAAACACATTGTCATACTTGGAACACAGACAATGCCCCAAACACAAAGTGCAGCAACAGCAACACAGAAAACTGTGACAAAAGCACCAAAAACCATACAGATACAAATTGAAAGTGAAACTCCAGGAAAAAATCCAAATGGAAACAAGAAATTTGCATAGAAATGAATTTGCAAGAGTTTGTCGCGACGGGTAAGTATGGTTATAGCTGGATTATGTTGAATTAGGTGCTTGGGAATGGGAAAGGGAAATCTATGAAAATTATTGGGCTTGCAGGCCAGTTAATTGAGGGAAAGATCCCACTGGTTGCAATTCAAAATACAACAGGTTCTTTTATAATATTTTCAACATCAAATAGTTATGTTTCTACACACACATATACAGACCTTGTATTAATACTTAATTAGGCTTACTGTTAGAGCTGGTAATTTGTAAGCATTCCTAAGGAATTAAATTATAGTCGCAAAGTCAATTAACTTATTTGCTTAAGCCTGTCGCGAACACCTTCTAATACCATTCATCATCGTTAATTTTATAGATTTCTCCATTTGTTTTATTAGATTGGCCCAACACCGTGTAAATCGGACATAACTCCGCGGCCCCAACTCATTGATTGCATGTTGTTGATCTATAAAGAATATCGGCTTAGTTCCCTTTCCCTCTCCCTGGCCCTCTCTTGGTTGCATCGCTTTATGACAAGCGGGGGCCAGGTAGCCAAGTTCGTTGCCTAAGTCTTTTGTATGGCGACTGGGCATGCAAATATTTGCATATAGACTTACACACCCACGGCCAGCGCCGAGTCTTAGCAACAATGGGCTGCGAGACTCCTTAACTTGTTAATATATGTAGCTATATACATAGATACGATGCCAAACTTTAAATATATTACACTCTAATGCCTTTTAAGCCGAAACTATAAATTTCTTATCGCCGATCGAAAATCAAGCGTGCTCACCACAAGTCACAGCCGAAAAAGCCACACCGGGTACTGAGTCTATAGCTGGATCTGCGGCTCTAGCTGGAAGCTAGCCTGGCACACACCCTAGTTGGCTTACTCGTGCGTCATATTCAAATGCGGCCAGCTCCAGCTCCGGCTCCAGGTCGCAGATTGCGTCCGCCAGATAAGCCAACGCCAGCGCCACTGTTTCGATGACTGCAACTACTCCGACTATGGCATTCTTTCAAAGGCCGTTTGCCAGACTCATGCTAACGGATCGAAACCAGGAACCGCAGTGGCCATAAATGGCCAAAATGCATGCGCTGCCTTAAAGAGCCAAATGTGTGGATAATAATTTTGATTTATTGCCACAGCATCTCGGCCAACGAGCCACTGCAATCGGCAATCTGGGCTAGATAACTCAACTACGGCCGGTCGGCCATTGTGGCCATTATCAGGAGAGGCTCAACTGTTGGCTCAAAACTGGGTTCACCCTGGGCTCAACTTGGCTCAACCTGCCGCCGCTTTGGCCGTTTTGGGGCGTATGCTGCGGTGTGGGGCGTGTGCCTAACATGCTAATGAGCCAACTTTCAGTGGACCAATCGCCGAGCGGCTAGCGTCGGCTAACAATGCCCACGTTTGCTAACAATATGAATTTTAAGGTCTCCCCTGTTTTTTTTTTCGTATCCGAATACCTTTTTGCTGCCGTTTGATTTTGCATAATTTATACATTTTGCGGTAGCTCGCAGTGACCGCAACTCTTTCCCATTTTGCCTGCATTTTAATTATGAAACCAACTCGTGCCAGACGCCAAATCGAATCGAATCGATAATTTGCATGAGCAACGCCCAATTTTTGCACAATCAACAACAATAATTATAATTGAACCATAGCCAGCCCAAGAAGCTTTCTGCGGCCCGCCAAATAAAAGAAAGTCGTCTGCGTTTGCCTTACTTTCCACTAAATCGGCTGATAAACCGCTCAGCTTTCATGTTATTTGCTTATCGCCAGCAGCAGCTGCGGAGCCATTTATCTTGCCAGATCGCAACCAAATGAATCTGCAAATAAAGTTGTTGCCCCGGTGATCTGTCAGTAGTTCAGTGATTTAAGTTTCCCCCGCCGACCCGAACCTCTTTTAATTGCACTCCAAATTGAAGCTGACATTTATGCTTGCGCTCCATTTTCCAGATTTGTCGAGGCACTCGATCCCCTCAGATTCTGCGATTCCGACTGCCTGCCAGGCTAATTGCCCAGAATGCTGAGATGCTGCGATGGCGGAGTCCACCTCTAACGGGAGTGGGCCTCAAATGCATCTTCCACCGGCCCGGCGATCTCACATGCAAATTGAGCTGTTCGGGGATTTGTAGATGCAGTTGTACGCACAATTAGTGTTCGTCGTTTGCCCGGGACAACACTCAATGGCAATTAGGGTCGAGCAGACAGGCCGGCTGCTCTGCTCTTACACGAAAAGAAACTATTACTAAGGGGGATATCAATTTAATTTAATCTCTACATTAATCATGAAAGATGTTTGAAATGATTTACTGACAATTTTCTACTCATTTCAAAACCAATGGGAAATAAGTCGTATATATATAAGGCAAAATGTTAAATTTTCTACTAAAAAATACAACCATTAAAATATCTAATAGGTTGCATCATAATTTGTTTTTTGTGTACAAACTCATTGCGAAATGCCAGTGTGTGCCGGAGTATCTGTGTGACAAGTGTGCGCGTTGTTGGACAGGCGACAGGGGCACGCAAATTGTAATTTATGTGACAAATTTTTATGTACCTCTATCTAAAATTTATCGGGCTGTATTCGCCAAGAAGCCTGGACGGGTCGAGTCAGGCACCTGCAGTTTATGATGCGCCACTAAAGGCTTCTCGTGTTGGTCGTTAAACTATAAAAAAAGAATCGTTTCGGAAGTGAAAAGAATTGATGGAGATCTGGGCTCTTATCTGTGGCCTCATCAGTAGATCTGTCTCGGAGGTAAACTTTAATGACTAGTTAAATTCTGCTTTATTCCCACACTATTCTTCTAGGATAAAAAAGGCAAAACAAGAATTTAAAAAGAGATTCGGCTTAGAAGAGTTAATAAAAATTTATTAACTGTTGCCTTCAGAAAAATAAAAGTATATACATATTGATATCGAGTCATTCAGTTATTGTTTCTCAATTTACAAAAATTTTTAACACGCTAAAGAAATCCTTTTTTTAATAGCTTCTGAAGTCTAAAAACTTTAGTTGCATCTGATGAATAAAGAATATTAAAGGAATTGTACAGATTATACCCCTGTGAAGGACATTATTCCTCATTGTCAGTCTATACTTTGAAGGAATGATTTATGCAGTTTCTTAGGAGACGGACAGGCTTTATGTTCTTCCTGGAAACAAACACCTTTGATTGCACTCAAGAACGACCGAAAGATGGACCATCACTTGAGGCTGGCATCATCATCGCTAAGCCACAGATTCCAATCCATTCCGTTCCGTGCCATTCATGCCGGAAGCGATTCATTCACAACGTGTTGACTCTAAACAGGTGTACGCAGACCATAAGCCAAGTCACATTCGACTATCATTTATCACTTGAGCCGCGCGGCTGCGACTTAAGCCAAATCTACGAGTATTTAAGCTGGCAAAGTGTTCGAAGCGTCTTTGTCCGGCGATTTGTCAATGATGCAAGCTTATGGCTTCGGCCGATAGAATTTCCCAAGCGAACCCATTCATTAATTTCATTAATTTGTGTCCGTCGCAGCGGGACGGCTGACGGCTACCCAATAGAAAACGATATAAATATTTGAAATTTCGAACTTAAGACAAAGGCAACAAAACGAATTAGACGCATTTAAAATATATACCGATCGAAATCGATTTGCATTTAAAATCGAATCAGAGATTTCTAATTTCTGGCTACCACCGTCGGCCAAAACAATAAAAAACGCCCACGCTTGGGCAATAGATGCGAACCAGTTTATAGAGCTGGCTCATCAGTCATTTTGATTGCCACAAATAACCGGAGCTGGTCAGCCTGTTATTATTTGCCTTGGCCATTGATGTCAAATAAATTGATTTCGGCCCGAATGCCTTTTTAAATTCCCCAACTTACATTTTATTTGGTTTGCTACTGTGACTTAATCTTTAACTATATTGGTTTGCTGTTGGTCCAGTTTACGGCACTGACTCTGACATATTGCCGCACGATCTCGGTGAAACAATAAAAAACATCCAGAATCATGCATAGCATTAAGTTAAGAGCGATACTAGCAAAAGGTCAAGTCTGAGAACTCGTTTTGTCATTTGCCAAAAATATAAAAAAAAAAAACCTCACAGAGGCAACGCGTCGCTAGGAACGAAATAAAATAAATGGCTTCAATATCGAATTAATAAAATTCAAATTATTAAAACTGAAATTTGGCTTGGCCGTTGCCCACTGGCCATTTCCTGTTCGGCCCGAACTGAAGTCAAAGCCAAAACAAAACAAAAGAAAACACGAAACAGGAAAAAACCAAATAAATTCCTGCGATATGTGACCCAATTTGTTGAAAGGGGAGGGAAAATGAAATAAATAAAATTCATTTGTCGGCCGATGTAATTTATTGCATGTTTTGCTCATTAAATTGATTTTTCTCCTTTGATTTTGAGTGCCAGTGTCATTGTCAGAGGCAGGGGCTGGGACGGGGGCAGAGAAACCGAACCCGATGCCAAAGCCAAGGAGTCGAGAGGAGCACGAATGTTTGTTTGCCGCTGCACTTTTCAGCACGCTCGAGTTTCATAAAAAATGCCAATTAAGCGTGAATATAAGTGCCAGATAATTTTTCAGACAGCGGCCAATGTAACCCAAATTGCCAAAAAACGCGAAAGACTTACAACAAAGCCAAAACAAGCAACAGGAGCCGAAGGTAAAAAGTAAAACTCATTTTTCAGGGGTAAAGTTCTCTACCCCAGTGGAGTCGCTGTCTGTCTGCAGTCTACGGAATTTCACTTCAAAAATTTAAGATTAATCTGAATCGCGGTTTAATGGTCTTAATCTTGAGTTTAATTAATTGATATTACAAGTATTTTCCTTCAACTACGGCACTGGGTGTCTGCACCAAGAGGAATATCAAAAGTTACATTTAAATTTAATGGAAAGTTCATGACTTGTAAATTTCCATCTATAATTGCTCCTTTTTTGGTTCTGCGCAGAATCCATACTGAAGAGTTATATGGGTTGATTGGAACTCACTGCATTTTCCACAGAATCTCTCAAAACAGCCCAATTTTTGTGTGGCTTTCGCCTGTGTGTCGATAGATTTGAATTTGAAGAGATCTGCTGACAGGCACGATGAAGACGATGACTTCAAAGCCCAGCCGCTGACCTCATAATAAGCCAGGCTCATCGCGGCTCAGGTGTGGGGCTCATCTGCCTTCAGGGAGGGCATTCGAGATTCGCCTCAAGATCCCAGCCAGGCAGCCTTAAAAAATATTTACAGCACTCAAGTGCAATTCAAGTGCTGGGCCAAGCCGAGCGATATGCCCATCCACAACCACATCGACATCCACAGCAGAGTCCGAGTTGAAATTGGAATCGCAGGCAGGCAAAAAAAAAAAATAAATACAAGAAAAGACCCCCGAAAAAGCCAAGAATAACGAGCCAAAGTGTTTCTTTTTTTGAGTCGAGTTTCGAGCATTTTTCATTTCGAAACGACAGGCAAACTGATGTTGACGTCCACGTCTGTATCCCAGTCGCAGCACGGAATTTGTGGCATCGTTTTCGGTTTCATTTCGATTCCGGCCAAGAGTCTCGGCGGCATTCGTACTTTGACTAGTACGCGGCGAGCAATGACAATGACAAGAGCCAAGCGGCCAAAAACAATGCTTCTCTGGCCCATAAAATGGCCAAATGTCATCGGGAATCCGACCGGATCGGTGCTCGTTCGGATCGGATCGGATCGGTTTGGATCTTAGCTGTTATCGCGGGGCCCTGAGAGGCGGCGTTGATTTTGATAAATGTTTAATTAATTTTGTGCCTCGGTCGAACATTAAACCTGGCTATTTTCTGACTTAATGAACAGAAATTAACAACACACTGAGATCACTCTCGGGGGGAGCTCTTGCAGAGCCAAGATCCACGGTCCATGGTGGGCCCACAGATGCGGGGAGGGACAGAAGCCAGCCATGCGGAAGATCTTCAAAGTCTGCGCTTTTTTGGTCAAGTTTCTTCTCGTCTCCGGGTTTTCTCATTTACATTACATTATGCTGGCCCGGCTCCCCATATTATGAATGAATGTTTACCTACACACATGTGAAAAATGTTGTAATTAGTTTTTTTTTTCAGTTTTTTCCTCTGCCTCACAGTGAGTGATTTTCAACAACGACGGCAAATTACAAGTTATTATTAATGTTAACAAGCGAAATCGCTGTGTACTCGTATCTTTATATAGCCGCGTCTCTCTCTGTGTGTATATATATAGTGAAAACTAATTAAGCAGGGGGTCTTCCCCGTCAGTCTCCCCGAAAATCTAAAGCGATGTTGATTTGCCCGAAAATCGTATGCACAGGCCAAGTACATTAATGGATGTTCTTGATTTATGCGATGTGATCAGTGGGGAGCAGGCAGCAAGTGGCAAACTGGCAACTGGCAACTGGCAATCGCAAGTGGGTCACATGTCCCGTGGGTATTTGTACCTACAGATGGGCTACACGAGCGCCCCATCACCACATTGCCAGGCACTAAGAGCGGCCGTTAAAACCAACCTCCCGGTAGCGGGCCACTGACATTACATAGAATTCGAATCAAACACTGAGTTCGTACCACAATAATTATGCAAAGAGCTGCAGCACAGAACAAAAAGCTCGTTGCCCAAACGACATCGACACGAACTCATAAAATATGCAAAATGTGTGCCAGCCAGCCACACTTAAAACAAATTTACACTATCTTGAAATTGAGACCTTTTTTATTATTAAAGAGAAACTAAACTTGAAAGAATCCTTCTTATAAACAATTAAGTTTTGGAAAAAGATTAACAGATGCAAAGATGAATGTAATTTTTAGTTAGGGAATATACTTGCAAAGGAGTATAAACTTAAAACCAATCCTTGAAATGGACACGTTGTAAAATTTAACACAACCTGCAATATATGTTTAACCGATATTGCCATAAAGAATTTCCTTTTTTTTCGAGTGTCGAAGTCGGCCAGGCACTCGGCAGTCAGCCAGCAACTTGTGTCAATAAAAATCAAGCCAAGCACTGGCACTGCCGAGCAAATGCATCCTCCATCCCGGAGCAGGCTGCACTTGTTCAGCTCATCTGGCCGGCGTAGTGCAGCTGGCACATGTGAGTGTGTCTCGAGTCTAGACAGCAGACAGCCGGAGTCACTTCAGATTGCACATTGCGCTTCCTGACTGCTGGCTGGATTTGGACTTGGACGTGGTAGTGGACGTGAATGTGGATGTGGATGCAATGAGCCATGCCCAGGAAGGATGAGGATTTTAAGGGGGACTTTATGGCTCTCCTACGAGAAAAATGAACAATAAAAAAGTCATCTCTAAAGGCTAATCAGGGTAACATTTATTGCAAATCCACTGAGAATTTGCATACACCTGCTTTATGCACTAGTTTCACAAATTGGCAGCAACAGGATGAGGAAAGGAGCACCAGTTGGTTACGGGTATCGTAGGCCACAAAAGGTGTTCGCTGCTGCATTGCTTCAGTTAAAGGGGCCCGGCCAAAGCACTTAACATGCCTGCCTAGCCGGCAGTCGGGGAAAATTGTCTGGTATTCGTAAAGTTGGCAGTAAATAAATAAATAAGTGAGGCAAACGAAGAATCGGAAAACGGGAAAATGTCAGAGAGCAGAGCACAGAGCTCAGAGCTGGGCAAAAAGTTCTCAGCACAGACAAACACACGGCACACAAATAATTTATGACACATGACGTCGCAGAGTACAAGCAGCCATGATCGGCGTCGACTGAAGTGTAACTTCCCACTGACCCAATTTACAAGCACTTAATGCCAAAAAGGAGAAGTCGTAGAAGAAATAAACAAAGACGAAAGCCAGGTCGGGGTAATGCATATCAAATAGAGTTCAAGCCGTAAAGGCAGCAACAATACGACAAAAATTATGACCAAAATAGACAGCAACAGCCGCAGGAACAACAACAAAGAAATTTAAATTAAAATCCAAAAACTCCCACACATAAAAGTCGAGAAAGAAACTCGAGAAAAACAAAAAAAAATAATACAAATAAAAAATGTAGGTACACACACACAGAGGGCAAAAAAAGGTCTGTCAAAATTAAATCATTTCGGTGGCAAACAACATAAACCGATGGTTAAAAGTTGATAATGATGATGCTTGGATAACGCTCGTTATTACTGTGGTTGTTGCCTTTTTTTTCGCTGTTGCTACCTTTGTTGCTGTCCAGTGCGTTGGTGGCTGGCACTGACAGCGTAACAAATGCTATTTTGACAAAGTGTCTGACATGAGGAGCGTGGAAGCGCGGACTCAGAAAGAGGAACGAGACAAGGGTAACACAATTATGCGAAAGTGAGAAAAAATGGAGTGCGAAATGTGTGCTGCGTGTCTCGTATATACTACGTATGTATATACTACTTTCCGGGGTATATCCGAAGAAATGATGAACATTTCTACCGCCGATAAACACCCGCTAAAGTTAAGAGGACGGGGCGACCTAGACAAACCAAACATACGGGACGGGACGGGTTGGGACGTGGTCCATTCCACTTGACGGCCAAGCTTCCGGTTTCTTTTGGGTGAAATTTTCTATCCGCCTTGGGCAGATTTATGTGAGAAAACAGCAACAACAGCCAACAGCAGCAGCAGCAGCAACATTTTTCATAGAAAATTATGAACACCAAAACACCGAATACCGAACAGCAGACACCGCTGAAATTTGCATATTCCTCCCTTTTGGCGCTTTAACACGTATCCGATGTTGTTGGCTGCATGACACGGGCAACAGACTTTTAATTATTAATATTAGACATTAGAAAATGAATACCAACGAATAAGATAAACAAAATCAATCAGTCAGTGATTTCACCCGGCACCCCAAACAAATTAACAGCTTTTATTTCATTCATTTGTCACCATGTATTTCCTTTTTTTTTTTTTTTTTTTTTTTTTTTTTTTTTTTTTTTTTTTTGGGCAAACATACGAGATTTGCCGTTAATTGAATAAAATCTTGGTCTGTGCGTTTGATTTGGCCATGTTAAATGGACAAATGACTGACTAATTTTACGTCAAATCAACTCAGTGGTCAGGGGAGAAGAAATCAAGTAAGTTGGGTAATATTTATTGCGAATAATTTGTATGCAAATATTTCTTAAGAAAACTTTATTCATATTTCGAATATTTTGGGGCTTTCTCATAAACAAAAAGCTACTTTTTGTCGCTATTCTATGAGTTTTCGACACTTAAATTCATTCTTAGAATATTTACAGAAGATTGCCGTATACTTTAACAGTTTTATCTATTTTTAGTTGCACGCCATAACCACTTCGACGGTTCATTCATAATTTTAGCCTGAGAGCGTTAACAAGTTCGTTGCCTAAGTCTTTTGTTCCTGCCCCTGTTCGAGTTTCCCAACAGCAGTGATCAAAAGTTAATACCAAATTGAATACGAGTGTAGTTAAGTTAAGCTGATCTTCGTCGTGAGTTCGTTGTCTGAGTCTTTTGTTTGCAGTGCTGAATGCGACGTTGATTTAAGATTGCCTTTTATTATTTTTATTATCCGTTTTTGTCGTTTTTAATTTAAAGTGGCGACGTTTCACTTTAATAATTTTAATACCTTGAGTTTTTTATTGCCTTCGTTTTAATTAAATGCCATTAAGGTGTTTCTTTTTCCCTGTGCCATGGCGCCAATTGTATTTGGTGAGTGTGTGTGTGTATGCTTTATTTTTTTTGTATATTTCATTAGGTTGGCGATCGGATCTCTCTCATAGGCACTTCGATGAAAAATTGTGTTGCTCCCATTTGGGATCTTATCTAAAATTGATTTCGTTTTAATTTACTGCCTGCACACACTTAAGCGTGCGTTTATGGTTGTTGTTCTCTATTAGCAGGGCCCGCTTGTTATTGATTATATTTTTATACAATTTATACAAATAAAACTGATTAATATTCATTGATGGCTAATTTATGAGGCTTGTATGTGTCAGCGTATCTTTGTGCCTTGGCTGGGTGCTAAAGCTGCGGCTACTGCCAAGTTCGGCTAACTTTCTTCCAGCAACTGGCAAAATTATCAATTATGAAGTCATTATTATTTACAGCAAGCCGAACATGCGGCCAGCTGCGATTGATTAATAGCTTTTCAAGCTTCGGTCTTGTCAAGGGTTCAACTGGTGCTCGCTGTTTTCTATTTTCGCAACCGCAAATTTTTGCAAATTTTTCTTTTTCTAATATTTTTTTATTTTTTTGCACAGAAGGTGTTGCCGGAACATTTTTTCTGCGTTTGCGTTTTGGGGTTTCGCGGCAGTTTCTGCGCAGTTCTAATTAGCTAATTATACGCTAAATTAGTATATAATTATTGCTGGCCAGGCGCTTGACTTGCTCACGCCGAGTGACTAATTTAAGCAGGCCAAATGTTGAGGGGCGCCATAGAGCGATTTTGGCATTATTAAATGAGAGTATTCGAATTTGAGAAAAAACAATTTAAATACCGTAGAAATGCGCTATAAGCGTTTTGTGAAATCTGTAATCATTTAGACACTTTTCGCCACAAAAGAGACAATCGAATTCTCCATTAATACTAAGCAGCATGTCAAAAATCCTTTTTTATATTTTGATTATATTCCGCTTTGTTTCGCGCGTTTTTGGTCATGATAACTGGCTGGGAATTTCAATGGTCTGTGCGTCATGACTTTCCAAATACAAAACGCCAGCGATAAAAACCAAATTTATGCCTCCGATAAGGCAGCGCTGTTTTGTGTCTTTCCACAAAGACTCTAATAAAACTATTAAAACATACAGAAACTAATATATGTGCGTATCTCTCTATATATAAACTACGGGGATTTGATTTTAATATACATATTTGCATAAATGTGTGATAGATGGAACAAAAAAAAAAAAAATGAGGAGAAAAATAAACTAAAATCTTGGACAACGAACCTGCCAACAACAACAAAAAAATCTTGCACTTACCGGTTTGAAATCGGTCAGAGTGGTCGGAAAGTTTATCCAATTTTAACAGCCTAATAAATCCACATAAATATGTACAATAGCTGATTGACGTCTATAGTATATGATTCTGTTAGTTTCGCGTTGAATTCGCTGGGCCGCACACAAAGATTTTCATTAGTTTTTCCCAGGCCTCAGCCCATTATGACCATTATTTATGGCCGCCGATTGTTGGGCAGTTGAAGACACTCTCACACACATATATCATCGCATCGTCTTATCAGACGAAACATAATTCTCGGCCTGCATTCATAAATTTGCCGGCCACTATTTCATTTGCATTTGACGCGAACCTCCGCTCCGGGAAATATTCTTGAAAAACTAATTTAGCGCACCGCGTGCCGGGTCGGAACGGGACGGAACGGTACGGGCCGGGTTAATTAAAAACTGAGCTCCGTATCGCAGTTTCCAGCCGACGACTTCCGCTGGCGGCTTCCGTTTGGTGGGCGACAGGAATCGCGACAAACGAACAAGACGACAACAGGCGATCCGATGGTAGCTTTCGACACTGGCCGACGGCAAAAATGAACTTATACGGAAGTCGGGGCGAGAAACAGACGAAACCAAACGCTGGGGCAAGCTCGAATCTCCGCTCACAGCTCCGAAACGCACGCAACGCTCAAACACTTGAAACTGAACTGAACTGAACCAAATCTTGCTCTTGGCCAGCATGTCCAAGAAGTTGCTGGCCAACAGCAGCGGCGACGGTGACGGCGACGTCAGCGTACGCTGAGAGCGTGACGACAACGCCGGCAGAGCTGGCAGCCATACGAAAAAGACTGATCATTTTGGGGGTTTTCGATTTGTGTTTCTGCCGTTACACTCAAAGAATATTAGCCAAGCAATTAAATAAATGTTAAATAGTATATCATTAAGAAGAGTTTTTACTTGTAATTTGTTTAAAGAAAACTTTAAAAACCTGTATTATTGGGCATAATTTTTTTTTTAAGGTGAGGTCAGTTATTTCGGAAACTTATTAGTTTTTCTTTGTCTATTTTTATTGATATTTTTTGTAGTTAACATTTATTTTTAAAGTCAAATGTAAGTGAAACTTTTATGTTTTTTTTTTTGTATAGTGCATGAGATTTGTTTGTTGTGGCCGGAGCGAAGCGGTAAATGATAATAAAAGTGGCTAGCGAAAACTCGAAGACGCTCCGGAGCGTCTTTGTTAAGAGACTGCGATTCTCTTCGCGCTCCATCGGCGCGGCGATTCTGATGCTGATTTATGCTCTTAATATATTTGTCAATTATTTTTAGGTTCGCTGCCGCTTGATTCTATTGTCCGCTGCTATGTTTTCTATGGGTGGTTCGGATTATTTTTAGAATTTGCATAGCCTATAGCATTGAGCATTAAACTGTCAGCATTTTGATATCGTTTCGCCCCATAAATTGATCAGTTTACGACCGTTTCTTCCTCTGTCTTAATCAATGGAGAATTCTGCGAAAAGTGTGTATGGGCGCCTGAGACAAAAAACCCTTTTGACCCCTGTTCGGATTGTTGCCGGGGAAAGGCTGACGGACACGCCCAGTCTATTGAACTTTTCCCATAAATATGCTAGATGTTTTCTCACAACAATTATACAGCGGCCGCGGCAGCTGCTGGATGCCTAGATGGCTGGATGGCCATTGATAGAAACGCAAAACGCTCTCATTGATGCGCGTTCACAACCCTCAGTCCCCTTGTTTATAATTTATCAAAAGCTTTTAGTCAATGATTTCGAATTTACGATTTCGATTCGCCTCAATGGCCCATTGATCTCAAACTGCGACGGCGACTGTTTCTCTTAAAAGCCTTTCGACTGGCAGCGCGGTCAACTCCCCGTAAACAGTTCATTGAGTGGCGTGCCGCAACGACCTGACCCCCATAAGCGTTTCACTAATTCATGCCACTTATTAGCCACAAGACAGCCGGGGCAGCGGCAGCCGGCCAACTTGCACCTGCCTCTCGGAGCCGTGCTCCATTTAGAGCGTTTCAACGTCAATCAATATGCATTTGAACTCCATCAATCGTTTCTTTCGCTTTTTGTGTGCTAGCTGCGACTGGGTCTGTGTGGCTGTGGCTGTGGGATTTGGCCTGGCTTTGACCATTTCTTTTGGCTCTTTCTCTTTCGATACGATTTTATGGCTTAATGCCGTTTTCTGGCCATTGAACACTTAACGCTACATTTTTGAGGGAACCTTCCAGGGGGGAAGACATTACCCGGGCTATCTGTTTTGCATTTTATGGCGTCCCTCCGCTGGCTTTTCTCACATTCATCCCGCCCAAATTTCAATTTGGTTCACATCTATTTTTGGGACCAACACTCGTAACATATATTCTGGCTTTTATGAATTTTTAATAATTTCTTTTTATGTTTGATTTGACACCCGAGCAACGATGAGAGTGGTTCCGATATTAACGGTGTTTTAATTACCCCCGTGGCCCGGTGTGTCGGTGTTCGAAACAAGTTCGCTGTCCGAGTCTTTTGTTCTGCGCTCAACTAGCATGACGATGGCCTGACAACGCCAGGCTCCTCTCCGCTCCACTCCGGAAAAGTGAAATTGAATTCGTCAACTCGGGTGGGGGAAAACAGGGCGGGGGGCGTACACAACACACGTATAATAATGTAAAAAAGCTAGTAATCAGGGAATAACAAAGATCGGGGGCAGCTCATTAACTTGCCGCTTTCGTCAACTGCCCAGTTGCCGAATAGCCGAAAATAGCGCCACGTCATGTGGCAGCCAGCTTGTATTTTCTTTTTGGGATCGTTCGAATTCCTCTCAAGGTGTTGCAGCCACCATAGCTACCTGTATTCCCTCATCCTTCCCTCCATCTGCAGCACCGCTATGTAGCGCCCACAACGCTCTTACAATTTCATCTTCTCGCCCCGCTTGACCCATTTTCTTTATGGAGCAGGCATGTAGTACGAGTATGTGTAAGATCTCGTGGGGCTCCACTGTCCCCTGCTCCCATTGTTAAGTGTAACTATTAGTTTCCTACGTTTCCAGGTCAACGGGGCAATCAATCATATTATATACAGAAGGAAATTTGTATAGTCTGAGAGCAGCCCCTCACCGCACAATCACAAGGAGTGGAATTTGATTTCTTTTTCTTTTTGGCACTTTACATGCCCTTGCGGCAGACTTTGTATTGTCAAACGGACGGGCAATGGCGGAAATACAACAAAGGGAATAGTTTCTTGTCAACTATATCGAATTGCAGTTAAATGAATAAGAAAATATATTATTCGGAACTATTTAAATGATTTTGCTAACCTTATTAATAACAATTATAAAAAACTACTTGGCTTATGTGTGCTTAAAAGGACGTAGTATCTCCCACATTAATTCGGGTTTAAATTAGGATAAATATATATAAAAATATAGTCTACCAAATTATTTAAAAATAAGTAAATTAATCAGTAAATTGTTTGTCAATATAAGCTTACTGCTCATTTGGATGGCTAGTATAGTATTCTGACAGATAACCAAACGGAAGTCAGTATACTAAAATAGACGATGACTAAAGGCAAACACAACTCGCAAACAATTTATAGCTATGCACAACGCAAATATAATTTCAGAATTATAGCTGCGTTATTTGTTTAGCCCGAGAGTCTTCTTGGCTTCCTTGTTTATCTTTGACTGCTCGTTTGTAACACTTTTGCTATACATTTTTTGAAATTCCTTTCTGTGGGTATTTTCTCCACTTGGCGCTAGATTTCCCAGCATATTTCTAGCAAGAAATCAGCGCAGGAAGCACATACCATACCATGGCACACCGCGTACTTGGCCCCTGGTCCCCAAAAGAAAAGAAAGACAAATAAAAATAATAAAAAAAAGCTGCACATTCACGATGCTGACCGGTGGCGGTGGCTGTTATGAAAATGAGTTTAAGTTTTTGTTTGTTTGTTTTCTAAATGAACTTTTCACCGCTTTTCGTCCCGCCGGCCATCCGATGGGATTGGATTCGGATCCGAGCGGATGTCGAGTGTTTAGCGGAAAGTGAAAAGTGCTGCTTAAAATGACTTAGTTTGCAAGTTTCGCCTCGCCGTGCGGAAGTCACAGCGGCGAACTGCTGCCGCGGCGAGTGGCTAACAAGTTGTCTATCATGGAAAAGCAATTTCCATGCCAATGATTTATGAGCCGCTTAACCGGCCCATTACAATCTTATCTCTGGGCTATTATGTACACCGTTTGGGCTGACAAAATATATTGTGCTCGAAATCTAAAGCTGCCACGAAGCTGAATCTGAATCTCGAGCTGACGCTGACATGTCGCGCTTATCGCCGCCAAACTATCAACAGACAAAGCCAGACAAAGCCCATAAGACCAGGCCGAAGCTCGGGCCAAGACCAAAGCCCAGGCCATAACAAAAACAAAGCCATGCCAATGGCCCAGTGTGTACACAGTGTGTCTCAATTGTTTGCCACCACGCACGCGCGCAATTACTTAAACATGTCCGAGTTCGCGTCCACGAGTGGAGCCCACATTTGCCAGGTGCACTGCCTCCGTCTCCGTCTCCATCCCGTCTGTGTGGGTATCCTATGCAAATGCGAACTGCAGCCCAACTCATTGAATGACCCTCGTTAGAGGCCCCCGGATCTCCATTCCCCCTTTCCACAAAATCCCTGCCCGATCTCCCTGCGTCTGTCACGCTTTGTTTGGCCTGTCAAGATGACAAGTGTTTGCTTTGCTTTTGCCAGCTCCTCGACTCCGCCGGCTTCACTCCGATCTCCACTCCGGGCGCAGCTGGCGCTCCGGCCATGTAAACTTGACATTTGATAGCATTTTAATTAAAAAGAAGTCGAACGGAGTCGCAGGAAAATTTATGACGGCGCACTAAATCCGAGCATGTGCGTGGTCTGGAAATATTTTGGCCCAGACTCCACACCACTCCACCGTACTGTGCCGATCTGTCTATAGATCTCAGAAATTATATCACGCAGCGCTCGGTCGGATCTGTGCGGAGGTGGCCAGCCCAAAAGGAGGGATCGAGGTGTTGTGGGGCGTTGTCCGTGACCGTGTGGCGAGCCCGACGAAATGAGGTCGAAATTATTTGCAATTTATTGAAGGCAATCACAATGCCTATGAACTATATTTTCAAGCCATTTCTTGTGGCTGCTCGCCGCTGCCGATGTTTATTAGTTCTTCAGCTGGCCATTTCATTGGGCCATGAAAATCCGCACCTCTCCGCTCTTCTGGCCAGGTTAATTTTTATGTTTACTCTTTATCCGCAAGACATTTGTGCAGATCGTGTTTGGTTCGCAAAGAAGTGGCTGTGGAGATTGATAGGAATGCAGCTGGATGTTCGCTTGATTGGAATAATGGCCTAGCGGAGAGTTATGTGGGCACATTTATCCACTTTGATGGGCCTTATAAAATATTTTACGGCAAAATGTGTGAAATGATCTCCCGGCCAGTTATCGTCTTGTGGCTGGAAAAGAGTATACGAGAGTTGGCTTGATGGACGGGCATCCGGCACTCACGATCTCCGTGATTTCTTCTCCGGTTTCTGTCATTTTTTTTCTTCTTTCTGGCTGCCTTTGTGAATTGAGTTAATTTCGCTACCAAGCGGGTGGTTGATTAAAACGGAAATGTCGTGCGTTTAGTCTAATGATCTCAAACGCCTCGCCTTTAACTCGTTCGCTTTCAAGTGCAAAACAATTTGCATCCCCGGAGGCCGTAAGTCTCCAAAGACAGTCAATCCTAATACCGAAATTCAAACAAGAAGCCTCACCCATATTATGTCTGAATTTCTTTTGCCGATTTTGAAGAGTACAAAACGCTTTTCATGCTTTTCATGTTCAGCGTGATCTCCGCTGATCTCTTCGCATCCCCATCTTCGTTTCCATTACGATTTCTTGGTTTTTTGAGATATCTCTTACCTCTATTTTTTTTTGCGCAGGTGTTGGATAAATCTGAAAATAGTGCAAAATCGTGCCAGCGATATTTGTACGTGATGCCATGTTGTAGGTGTCGGATCAGGACTTCGTCTGGGTTTCCGTTTCAGTTTGGAAGACTCCAATTTAGAAGAGAAACTAAGACGGCAAAAAGAATCAAAAACAAAGGGCTTCGCACTGGGTATTTTTGGGTATTTGTGTGCGCGACTGCGGCCTATTAAAATTGCCCAATTCTGGCAATATCACAAGTCACAGAGATACAGAAACAATTGCACACTCATTGACGTCATTAAAAAACGTTTAAAATAAAGTTTTGCGCCTTTATTAAGACTGACATTCGAACAAAGCCCCTTGTCAGCTTTTTGTGGCTGTTGTCTATTATTATGATTAAAATATCTCAAAGAGTGGTTTATTTTTGTTCGGCTTGATGCCGCTATTTTTCATTATCTCTCCGCCAGTAACACTTCAGTCCCCGAGATCTGTTTATTTAAGTAGCCACCTCAGCCCGAAAAAATTATTGTTGATCTTTTTTAGGCCGTTTCATTGTTGTCTTTTCGGAGCGGGGCGTTTCTCAAAGCCCGACTCGAACTGCTCCACATACACGGCATTTAACGCACTCAATGGAGTCGCCGTCGAAGTCTCAGTTTCAATCCCAGTCTCTTGGCTCATTGTTGTTTATTTTTATAAGGTCTCGGGCCGGGACACACCTTAAACGAGCCACCGAATGCCACCGATAGATAGCCACTGTATGGCCACCATCCACTGAATCCATTGAGCAATGTCCCGGGTTCCCAAGTTCCCAAGTATCAAAGTTTCCAAAGCTTCCAAATATCCAAAAATCGAAAAACCAAGCGTCGGCGGCGGCAGCACCAAAAGCTAGGCGGCATTTAAACATTTACGATTTGTTTTAAATAAAAGCAATGACATGCCGCAAATGCAGCACATAATCACAAAGGCGCAGCGGTGTCTGATCGATATTGGTTTTTGTTCAGGCGATATTGGTATTGGCTTGGCATTAAAATCGGTAAATAATTCACGCCATTAAGCGTGCGACGATCTGTTCGATCTCCGATCCGATCCGATCGGATACGATCCATTAGCTGGATCTTGTTTGCATCTTGGCTTGAATTGCTGGGCTCTGTTCATAATTTTTACATTTCGACTGGCTTATTTATGGTGCAATTTCGTTTTGATAATTTGCTGCCTTAAATGTGTCCACACTCGATCTGGCTACGTCATTCCAATAAATAAATGTAAATTATATATATCACCATATTTATGCGTGGAAATAAACTAGAGGTTATTTACATATGTTTATTTTGATTGGCATCCCATAAAGATAACCGACAAACTAATTTCCCTGCACAGCAGGTGTGCTGCTCTTTGTATCTTTATCAAATCGAACTATCTGGGATTGAGATAGAGATGGGTTATTATAAAGAAATTTTGATGGTAGGGCCCCGAAAGTATATACTAGATCCGTGGCTGCCCTTGGCTAAGACTCCAACGTAAATCTGAAGAGTGCAAAGGGATTAATCAAAGTGACATTTATGGACAGTATGCTAAGTTTTCCCTTCAGCTTGGGCTTGGGGTTTAAGTTGCGCGACGATTTCCCAAATAACTCAGATAAAGTCGTTAGGGGTCGTTAATTGAATTAGCTATCTGAGCATGCATATTCATGCTCAATCAAAACGAACATCGGACTAGTTTTGGAACGCCATTAGCTATGCAATAGCCTAAAAGCGGAAAAATATAATTTCTTGTTTCGGCTCAAGCGCTTCTTTCTACAGATACCAATTTGGCCTGCAAGCGGCCATAAAATCTGAAAAACAACAACGAGAATGCCCGAATTTAAAATCAATTAAGACAAATTTATGCTGACATGAGACAAATCTGAGCCATTGGATTTTGCGTAGGCGATCATTAAACGAAACGAACTACAGCTATCGCTATAGGAGTGGAGGGAAATCGTGAGATGCGTCGATGCTGTAACTTAAGGCTCTCGGGGCCGCCGTTTTTGGTAGCCCATTGTCAGGGTCCAAAACAAATCATTAGGTGATGTAGTTTTTTGGCTGCCAGTCTTTGCCCGGCTCTGATTTATGCGACATCAGCACGCGATATAGAACAGCTCCCATAAGGGGACATATTGCACAGTGGGACTTACTTGATTTACCTTTAAATATATATTATTTATTCGAGATATTGAGATAGTTAAATATAAATTTGATACTTCTAGAGTTCATTATTTTTCAGTTCAATTATATTTAGTTTTCACGCAAAAGAAATACACCTTTTTATATATTTAAAAAATGCCTAAAATTATTGAATATTCAAGAAAGAATTTCCGTTAAATTCCCCACTGTGGATCGGTGCGTGGTGGGGTGGTGTCTCTATGCTGGACAGTGGATTATGGTCGGTGGTGGTGGCCACCTACGGTGCGATGAATAACAATTAGTGGCATAAATCAATGACAATCGTCCATCGACGGGGTGAGTGTGTTTGTGCCCCCGGGAAGGCAAACAGGCGCATAAATAACGCAGCCAACCAATCGCAGATACATCGGTAATATACGAGTATTATCTTGGCCATAGCTCTCAGCCGGACTGGACTCTCTTCCACTTGCCAGCTTGTCTCGGGGCTCTAATTGCTCCGCGTCAATGTTTATCCAACTGTGGGTGTTCCACACGCACTGGCTCGTTGACCGCTATACGACTCGATACTTCGATACTTCGATGCTTCTCTGCCCGCCAATGTTTGCTTATTCTAATGAACACACATACGATACCGCTGAAGTGGTGTGCAGAGGAAAAAACCGTAGATTTTAATTTAATCCTACCGAAATCGGACTTCAAAGAGTTACAAATTTATGAATATAAGGTAATACAATTTGAGAAACATGTAAAACATATAATTTAAAAGATATCTTATTCAGGAAGCATCTTTCTGGACTTAACATATATTTAATAATGGTTATTCAATGCAATTGTCACGGGGAAAACTTTTTCTCTGTGCATTTAAAATGCTGGATGGAGGATGTGGCAAAGTTACTCTATTAGTAAGGAAAATTGCGGATCCGCGAATGATGTCATGTTGATCATGTAACTCAATTTCAATTTACATGATCGATGCTCGCATGCCAACGGGAAGCTGTGAGAAAAATTGATTGAATTAAAAGATACAAGGCGGGAAAGTGGTGCAAGGGGGCAGGTGCCGGGGGGCAAATGTGTAACTGTGCAGGCGTTCGATTTTAATCGCTTCATTTAAAATGCCGCTCGATACGCATCAGTTGGCTCCCAGTGGCAGCCGCAGCAGCAGTCACTGCAGCAACAGCAGCATTGCGTGCCACTTGCTGCGATCTCGTTTTGACCAAAAAACACTGCAAACAGCCGAGCGCTTGTGGCCAAAATCGAAGCACAAATGGCCGTCGTTTGGCAGCAACTGCCACTGCTGCAGCCAAGATTGGCTGACCATTTTCATGCTGGGGGAAATCAAACGAAATTTTAATTAAATTGTTTGCCGCACTTGGCCACACGGCCGAAGGCCTGAAAAATGTTTTCAATTTTATGAAATGGCGCGCGGATATATGCACACTATATGCCATCCAATAGCAGTCGGAGGCGATCCGAAATACTCCATCCCGGGGCTCCTTCTACCGCCGCACACGTGTGCCGTAAATCAAAGCAACTAATGATGCATTTAGCGCATGAAATATGCCAATGGAGCCACGCCGGGTCACTAACTGTGGCTAATTTACGGGCACACACACACGGATTATGGCCTATCAAAGTCAAGGTGGATATTAAATGCAGCGGAATACGTGTATGTGCATCACCAACCACTTTTCAATCCCGCCCCCTCCCCCCCTTGAAGACCAAGCTCGCGTATTTACATGCGCATTTAGCAATTCTCACAGCCGGCACCACTTACACAGGCACACGAATCAGAAATCAACACCCATACAAGCGCACATATCATACTAATGATGCGAAATGACTTTAACGGCTTTTTCTTCTACTATCGTTATCAGATGTCGGGGTATATACAATATCTTATATAGAGATACATCGATTTTAATATGGAAGAAAAACATAATGAAATGTTGAGATCAATTATCTTAAATTCAAGTAAATCTAATTTTCAGAGATATTTATTTAATAGGTAATTCTTTATACATTCCTAATTGTTTAACTGAGGAATAAACAGATTAATTTGAAAACATTTTGCTAACTAAAAGAGAACTCAAAGAACAGGGTATCTGCGCAGTACACCCTTTATTTTCAGTCTCGACACCAGCACTGCTAACAACTACAACAAGGCCAGCAATCACAGGCAATGGCCTGTGCCGTGAGCTGGTGTTGGTATCAATGGTCTTGGCTCTTGGCAACATTGTCGACGAGGACCGATTCGGTGCGGAACAGGGTGCGGGGCTGGGGATGATCAATGGCCAACTGGTTCTTTGCTCTCTCCCGCAATTGCAGACGGCAAATGCAGACATCGCAGCTTTTTTTTTCTATGAAATAAAGGTCAAACGAGGCAACAAGACAGCAAGACTGCAACAAAAACAGCAACAAGTGTTTTTCTACAAAAAAAGCTCAACTGCAGCAGTGCCGTAAAATAAAGATTTATTGTATAAAGATTCTCAAAGTGTTTTTATTCCTTTTGTATTTTCAGCTGCTTTGGCCTGACATTTGATAAACTTATTTGGTATTTTTGACTGTTCATGGCGAACGATTTTAATTACGTGTGCAAAAGATGTCTTGGCTTAATTAAGCCGTATCGGGGGGGGATTCTCAGGCCTCTTCAGCTGTGGCTTTGGAAGTGGAGCATTATTTTGCCAACAGCTGGTACTCCTTCATTTCCAGAAATGCGAAGAGATACGGCTAAAACACACCCAAAAGAAAGCTGATTTCCGCTGTGAACAGCAAATTCCATTCCATTTCGATTCCCTTCCATGCCATTCCATTTCTCAATTTCATTCACAGAAGTGCGGCGTTGTGGCAAGGGAATCTTAATGCGAATCGTTTAGCAACGGAAGCATCGAGTTGCCAGCCAAATCTTTTCTGCTCCACTTAAACATTTGCAACAACAGCGAGCGAGCAGCAAAAAATTAATCAAAACAAACAATGAAGAAATGCTCAAAAGCAAATAAAAAGTGCCGGCCCCACAAAAATTGGGTCCAAGAGCCATGCCATGCCATGGAGAGCGAGACTTTTCTGTGTTCGCCTGGGGGCGAGTTTCGATGATTTGAATGATTCAAAAGAGGAGCAGCTCCATATACATCTCCTTCTATATTCCTATTCCTCATTTCGCCATGTAATCTTGGGGTGGCCCAGAAAGTAGAACAAACCATTGAACCCGCATAAGGCCAGAAAGCCAAAGAAACCGAACCAAATATTTAGCTATGAAAAGGCCAATTAATATGAAACTCGTTTCAATGGAATGCCGGGGCCTTATTACACTTATTTCTGTATTTGCTGTATTTTTTCCGTCTGTGTGTGTTTCTGTTTCTGTTTTCTTCCTCGCCTCATTGTATTTGCACTTGAACATTACTCATACGCACGGTTAGCCGGGTTAAACATTTTTGCGGGCAGTGTCACGCCCCGCAGAAATGGAGTATGTATATGTGCACACAATCACAAGTTCCCAGAAAAATGTACATATAAGTAAAGGAGTATTTCTATGTAAAAATACTTGAAAAATATTTGGAATATATTAAAACAGATATAAAAACAGTCAAGTAATCGGTATTTAAAGAGTAGTTCAAGCTTTGAAGTACAAAATGGATTTCAATTTGAATGTAAAGGATATTGCATTACTTTTATTTTGAGTGTAGCTTGTCTTTGGTCAGGTAGCTAATACAATAGCCGAATATATAGCCACAAAATGCCACACGTTACGCATACACCAGGTAGGCCCGGCACTCGTGTGCGATTGTGTGTGTTTTTACATTTTGTCGTGGTCGTGATTGATATGCGCTCGCACAATATGATCGATCTCTTTTCTTCATCATCAATTACAGTTTGCGCAGCTTTTGGCCCGCGCCGAGACTCATTGTCCGCCGGCTCTTGGCGTTGTTGGTTTTATAATCTGCTTTTTTTTACTCCTATTTTTTTTTGTGGTGGTAATAATAGCTGGTGTTGTCTTAGCCGTTTTTCTTTGGCCCGGCATTTGTGGGTTAACTGCACGTTAGACACTGCTTGCCGGGCCACACACGCTGCTCTGGTCATGTGATTAGCCGGTGCTCCTAGTGAGTCATTATTTGCCGCCCAAGAAAAGCTGCAAATTACCGTTGGCCGTAGAGGAAAAGACCTGTCAAATGTGTAGCATGCCCGATATTAGCATAATTTCTATATTAAATTGTTAGAAAGTAATACATTTTGACTACTTATTAGTAAATGCTTTGTGGGAAATATTTAAGATATAAGGGAAACTTAAGAATTGAAATTAATTACTTTGAGCGCTATTTGACTATGCAAATGGGCGGAAAATGTTGTGCTAAAACATGTCACTCCGCTCGAGATCCCCGAAACTAACAGACCGCCCCGCAAAACGCTTTGATTTTGTCAAAGCTGTCTGGGAAATTTGCATAAATGATAACTTTATCGAGCTGAGCCAATGAGTTGGATAGTTTACGCGGTAGGCGTGGCCAGTGAGTCGGCGAGTCGGTGAGTGAGTGACTGGCCTACGTGCGTGTCACATGCGTTTCTCTTGCCATCCCGCTCTGGCTCCGGGCCTGCTAAAATTAACATGTTACTCCACACAGGTGAAGACTCCGGTCGGGCCAAAAGAGCCTCGATTGGCATGACGTGCAAGTAAGTTTGCGTTTGGCTACGGCGTGGCAAAGATGTGATGCAATGCAGCCGATTGGTAAGACTTGTTGGTAGGGAATGTATAGTAATAAATCTATTACTTTATAAATTTATGTGTTCCGATCTGATAACCCAGTCCTTATACTAAAACAGGTGTTCTAGGGCTTGTACTGAATGCAGTGCATAAACATTCAATAAATGTCATATCTATTAAGCTCACAGGTTATCACTTGAAAGAACAGCAGTAATTATATAATACACTTATTCTTAGTACAAGTCACCGGCTTCCAATCGTCCAGTCCAATCTACAACCGAACCCAGCCTTTTCCTGTCGTTTGTCTTCGCCCCGCTCGATATTGTTTCAAATCAAGGCAATGTTCGGGGCCTAAACAAGCGCTTAAACAACAACGACTATGACTGTGGCTAACAGCTAAGCCAGTCGCAGCCCGTGGACTACATGAAGTGCCAAATTTATATAACCATTAGATACGGCGGGGTGGTTGAGTCTATGTCTGTGCCTGAGCCTATGCCGGAGCCTCTACCCTAACCCCATTTGCATGCGCCGCCTTCGTCGGCTGACATCGCAACATTTAGTTGCAGCAGCTACCAATTCCGCAGTCAGCAGTCGGCTGCAAGTGGCAGTGGCAGTTGCAGTTCGAGCCCGATTCCCAGTCCGTCCGTCCACTTAGTCGCAGCTCGTTTTGGGCCACGTCTTTGGCTCGGGCTCAATCTGCGGCAGTTACCAGGCCACCGAACAGTGGTCGAAGTCCCATCAAAGTCCCACATAAACTGGACCCTAGATAAATATAAAAGTAAATGCTTTTATACTACGATATTTACGGATATTTAAACCACTGTGCACTGGCTGCAGGTTGTTCTCGTTGTTCGTTGCTCGTTCGTTGTCGGCTGTTGGCCGATGGTTGTTGGTTGTCATGTACGAAAATTGTAGCGCGCATTGCTGCAGGAAATAGTTCAAACATATCAATTTTATTTTTATTTATGCTAATAAACCGTTAGGCCGCCCGAGTGAATTATTGGCCATATACATAAACTAAAACTAAAAGGAACACCAAACGCACACAGACTCCCGAGCATAAAACACTATAGTATTCAGAGCCACGACCCGGCGGCACATGTCGGATCCCCATTGCCTTATGAGCTCCTCGATCTCGGGTGAAATCTATGCATGCACTTTGATTAATCAAATCAAATTAACGCCGCATTCCCACACAAATCAATGCAATTTGCGGTGCGGTGCAGCCTGCCAAAGAGCCAATTGACATCGCCATCGACTCCGGTATTGGTTTTGGTCTTGCGTTTTGGTGCTGGGTGCTGGGGCTGGTGCTGAAGTTGGTGCTGGCGAAAGTGTTGAGAGCACAACACCCACCCAAAATGACAGCCGTGCCCATTTCGACGCCTTGGGGGCGTGTGGGCCGTTTGGAGCTAGTCACTCTGATCGTTTTGGTGCGGACTTTTTGCGGATTGATGGGCGAGGCCTGCACGCAAAACAAGTGCGATCCAAAATAAACACCGCATGGATTCCAGGCTGCCAAATAGCTGCACACACTTGCCACTCGAAAGGCCCACAACATTTTGAGATAATAGAAATGAATATATATTTTAAAGGCATTTTTCGGCTTACATTTTCAGTTTATAAAGAAATATCATTGCGAAAACTCTTTATATAAAAGTGTATTTTAAAATGTGTTCGTTTTTCTACAGTTCTTCTGATTAAATAAACATTTTTAAATAATATGAATGAACAGCATAAAATAGCTCAGCAAAAGCAGAAATTCCTCAAAATTATTTCCGCCTTCATACTGAATGCTGTCTGAAGAAGGTCCATTAGCAGAACCTCCCAGCCGAGAGGGAGACAAAACGGATCTTACTGGGGGCTTAGCCACTTACCAGGCGTCCAGCCTGGTAAGGCGATTTGACAAACGATAGACAGAAATCCGAACCGAAAATGTGCCCGGCCATGTGTTGTCTGTGCCATTTTTGGGCAACCCCCCCGACGTTATTATTCGTTTCTGGCGAGTACACATAATTAAAATTGACTCAAGTGTCGCTGCTGTCGTCACACCCAGTTGGAAATGTTCTGAACGGGATCCAGGGAGAAGGAGGGAAAGGCGGTAGAAGCTGGCTGCATAAATTTCAATTGGCAATTGACAGCGGCTTGTTGTTGCAACAAATCTCCATCAGCTGCATAGTAAAATGAATGTTTATTGTTCGGTAAGTGCCGCCGCAGCCCCGCTGTCGGGAGGGGGATAAAAAAAAAGTCACATTTAATGCATGGGCGCAATTTATGGAAGCCATTTTCGGCTATTTGATTGAAAGACCCGCAATGGGCGTTCACCCGTGTGCCTGTTTATGTGTTTGCCAAGATTTCGCGTATTTTCGCCTATTAATTTACAACTTTTGAAGCCATCGCCTTGGCAGCGACAGCAGCAGTAGCAGTTGCGGCCAACAAACAACTGGGCAAACAATTTGCCATGGCCGAAAATGGCAAGCAGCTGAAAAATTTCGCGTTAGCGTTTAGCTTTTTGTGTATCTTTTGCATAATTTCCTTCTGTCTTTGGAATGGCGCATGCCATCGACAAAAACAAAAAAAAAAAAAAAAAAACAGAGACCCCTGGCAAAAAGTGAAACTTTCATAATTACTTGAGAATTTCTGGCAAGCCGCATCGCATGCCCACTAACTCTCTTTTCAGCTTATTTGTTGCTTTCTGGCCAATTAGCAGAGCCCCCGGGCCGGTGGCTAACGGTAGCCTCCAGTCGAAGCTACCATCTCTGTCTCCACTCTATCTCCCGATCCAACTCCAACTCCAGCTCCGACTCCAATAGCAGCTCCTGGTCAGCGGCTGTGTTTGCCGGTGGTCCCCGCGAGTGTTTGCCGTACGCATTAACGCCGTTTAGGCCCAAAAGACAAACGGCAAACAGCGGACGACAAGCGGGCAAACAAAGCGACAAGCTGGCCAAGAAACCGAGAAGCCAAGAAGCCAAAGTCAGGGGACAGCTGTCCACAGCTGGTGACCAGCATTTAGCCAGAGGCTATCTTGCGGCTCTATCGGCTCATGTTGACTCTGGCCAAAGATCTATTGCCTACACGTAGGAAAAGTTTGGGGGAGATGTGAGTCATACCAAAGTCAATAAGAAAAATAGAAATACTTCTCATTATATTAAATATATGTTGAAAGGCTATGCTTAGCATTTCAACAGATTCAATCAAGCCCCAAGCTTCACGTTTTATTTAATCTACAATATTTATAGAATTACTTCTCACCTTCTCCGCTGGGGTTTCCCAGGGTATCCCAGATTCGACTAAACTCCGCTCGCCGTGTTTGCCCAATGCCAATGTGGCATTTAAAACTAATACGAGTGAGACGGAGCTGGCTGCCACCAAAATGGTATTGAAAACCGTCAACAGACTGCTTGGCGGCAGTCGCCGCTGGCTCAGACCTCGAAGCCAGGCTCAAAGTCGCAGCTAGTGGCTGGCTGGCTTGATTGTTGGGCAAATAATCGACTCGAGACCGAGGGGGCTGAGACGGCGACTGTGACCGAGGCAGCGACTGAGGAAGCAACTCGGAACATTCTTGGATGTGTCAGGGGCGCAACCGTACACCAAATGGGCAGACTCTGCAACTGGCAGTGCACTTATTTGCGAATATGCATATGCACATGCCCCGTGCAGCCCGCGAATAAATTGCTGGCATTTCAAGCGCATCGCTCAGCCCACATGTGGTCCCCGGTCCAAAAACTACTGAGCTACAAAACTCCAAAAACGGTTTATCTGCATGAGCGCCTTGCCAGTTGGCAACACCTTCCCCCTGCTTTTCCATTAACCTGGCGACAGGTTGTTATTTATGCGGATTTTCCTAAAGCATATTTTCGTTTTGCAAATTAATTTCAGAGCTCCTTTGCCTTCATTAGTTGGTGCGGTGAAAATCGCTGGGAAAATCAGCGGTCCCCTATCGCAGCTCACAGATCAGCGATCCTCTCCTCATGATCTTCTTGTCAGATGACGACTCGTTTTCCTTTTCGTTTACGTTTTTTTTTTTTCGCAGACTTTGCCAAATGTGACGTCTAATGAAGCGTGAGCTCTGTGCCAGTTGTCGTCGCATTGGCTCCCAGAGTCGCCAGTTGGCCAACCGGTTGGCGGATTTGAAAATCTGGTAGTAGTCATAAGCTGATGCAGCCTTGATAGCCGGCCAGCGGATACAAATGTGAGATAACTGGCCGCAGATCCGATGACAGCAAGAGAAAACACAGGTAGCTGCTCCACTGGTAGGCGAAAGCAATAGCCAACGATGACAGGCCGAGAATAGCCACCAAGGCTCCATGGGATACACTTAAAATTAGCATAAAGAAAACACCTTTATCTTACACACCTGTGTAATGACCAGACAATGTGGACTGTGATAAGGAAAATATATCCTAAAAGAAAATACTAAATAAAGTAAATGGTTCATAAAAAAGAAAAGGAAAGGTAGGCCTTGTTTTTTTATATTCTTAGCTTGAAATATTCACATTTTCTTTTACTGAGGATGGCAGAAAAATGATGATGCAGCTCCTCGGATCTGGAATCAACGGTTCTACTCATTCTCTCTGTATCTCACGCAGCCAGTTGTCTGGCCAGATTGCCAGTGAGCATATGATTCGCATTCGTGGTCGCTAACAAGCAATTATACGTACTTAATAGCTAAATCCTAACGATTTCCTCCATTACGGCGAATTGCAATCGCATTCGGGCAACCTGCCTTAATTTACAGCGCATGCAAAATGGAATGGAAGTAGAAGCCCAGCACCACCACTCCTGTGGAAACCCCTAGGCACCACCAGCAGACACAGCCACTAGCCGCCAACCAAGTGGTCGCCTGCTGTGCCCAGGCAATTTATTGTGTGTTTGTTTTAGGCGCACATATGAGTATCTGAGTGTCTCACAGATGCATTTGGGCCTTGCAGCCAACGGTGCCTAACTGCAAATGTGAGAAAAACACAATTAGCTTTTGGCGGCAGACCACCTGCTGCTCCCAAGTTCGCCAGCTCTCAGATATACGAAAACCCCCCCCGACTTTCCACACAAACACACACTCGCATACGTACAGGGAAAAGCGGAAAAGGGAGAGAGACTGAGAAAACTAATTGCACATAGAAGTTGACCGCTGCACGGTTTATTTAAATTCGCCACAACAAAGCGCGCCGGCAAGTTTAAGGTCAGCTTATCGTGTGATATGCAACTGCCCCGACCATGGAACTGCGGCTCCGAGCTCAGAGGCACCATTAAACAGCATGCAGATATAAAATATATACACACAAAGGCCAACAGCAACCATAAAGCAGACCAGGCCGGCACACAAACACAAACGGCAAATTGAAACTAATCGAGTTTCGGCCAAAAGGCAGCTGCCATAAACATAAAAAATAAAAATAAGTTAGAATCTAAGCAAAGTTTGCAGAGCTGACTCGGGCCGGCGATTGTAATAAAAATCACTTTGAATATCGCATAGGTGTGGTCCTAATTACCGATATTAAAGCGGATCTATTTCAGCAGGTCTTGTCTTGGACTTGGTCTTGGTCTCAGTCTCAGTCTGGGCTTTACTGCGATTCAATTTCGTTCGATTCGATTCATTGCGATTTGATTTGCCACGCGCGGCCGGGGAAATCAATATGATCGAGTGATGGGCGGGGGAAAATCCTTCGATTTTGCAATTGCAGATGGCGGAATCTGTGCAAATGGCATCAAATATCAGTAATTTCACTCGGCCATACGCGGAGGAGCGCCCAGCTCTGCCAAGTGGTGGCTCCCCACCTGGGAGTTGCCAAGGCCAGGCTGGCCAGCTGGTAACCAGATAACCAAGCCCTTGTTTTAATTAAATAGGTGCCCGTTAAATACAATACACTTAAGCTCAAGACTTAAAGACTTGTGGAGAAGCTGCGCGAAGCAGGAAGTGGTCGAAATCAAAGCAGTTGGCTTAAATAGCGCTTGCCTACTTTCGTTGTATCAATTTCACTGGGCCAACAACCACGGCCTGTCACTCTGTCAGCCAGTCAGTCAGTCAGTGCGGCCATTCGGGCAGTCAGTCAATCCGACTGTCAAAACGCACGCCCATTCATGAGCCAGGCTTGAGCATTAAAGGCTCAATTATGGCACACTTAATGAACTCATCACTCGGACAGCGCATCAAACAATAACTGCAGACTGTCAAAACAGGCTCTCCACTCTCCACCAAATCAAATTGGAGCAGCGCCGTAGTGCTCCGCGTGGGCGGGACTTGATCTGGCCTTAAAGAAAGCAATTACCGACCACAATGAGCACTACCATTTGGCCGGAATACCCGGCTGATGCCACAAGCCATTAGCTAAGGCGACACTAATCCAGCAATCGAAGCTGCTTTCGAATGGCCATCGATCGCCCGTGGGGGAAATTGGGGCTTACGGCATAATTTTTCTCCGAAAAATTATTGATAGACTACATTAGGCTTTACAACTTGCAATTATATAGCTGACCTTCTTCACCCGCCAAATAAATATCATTGGTTTTCCAAGAAACTCAAGCTAAGTTTGCGGTATCTACTTTAGCTTTTATATAAGAGAAATTTAGCTAGCCCTTCCCAAGAATAATGGTTAATAAAGCTTTGCTTTCGGCCTTGTTTATACACAAATAAAATCAACGAAACAACAGTTTAATTTTAAGCAGTTTCAAGGATATTTTCCAAATCACACGCAACTTCCTGTGGGTTTTGTGCGAAATGTGATATCTGAGAAGTTTGCACAGCACAGTCTCACCTTGATCTTGATGCATGACTGGAAGCACACACCCATATTCCCGATCGACAGCCATGTGCATGGCATTACGTGTGTACCTATGGTATAGCATTATCTGGTGCACAGTGCACACATGGATATGGATTTTACCGTTTTAGGCATTCAGTCTAATTGATTGTTCGCAGTTGCCGGCCGCCACCTACTGACCTTCACATTGAGCGGTGGCAGCGGACAGTATCCGCAAGTCGATCGACCGGACAAACGTCTCGGCGTCTAGCTCGTGCGCCGCGCCGCAGCCGCAGCCGCGGCCACAGACACAGATATAGTCTCAGCTGTGGCCCCAGATACAGATAGCATATAGCTTGCGGATTGCATGAGGAACAAGAGATCCGATACGACCACACAATGGGCGCGTTAGATCGCTAATCGATTTGCTTCTCATTCGATTTTATTACGTATTCAAATTGGTGCAATTACCACTTGGAACTCGTATGGCATAAAAGTGGGTGTGGCCCACAGCCAACATCGTTATTGTTTGCTCTTTCTGATTTTTTGTTAAATTGTCTTGTGATAATTATAAATGCTGTTACAAAGTACACTTGAAACGAAAAGGCTGAACTGGTTTTCTCTTAAATTAAAAAAGACTGCAATTACAGTACTCATATTTATTTTAAATGTATTTCGATATACCTTATTATCTCTTAACCATACTTCCAGCTTAATATTCATAGATCAAACAAATACAATATTATTTTGAGGCAATTTTCTAGATCTTCGAGTGATCTTTTGAGGAGAGCAAACAACACGATCATTGTTTTTACCTTGCTTGTACTTTGGCACTGTTTGGCATTAGAAATTTCTCCCGAGCTTGAATTACGTGCCGGATTTGGAGTGCGACAGTAACCTGCAGCGGATCGCGAATGGCGGATCGCTGTCGAGGGTAACGTGAAACCTTCTTTCACAACGATTTTCATTCAGGTATTCAGCCAGGCAAGTCAGCCGGTCCTGGTATGCAGATATTCGCAACCGCAGTGGGCAAACACTTGCTGCCTGGTTGGCTACCAGGCCTTAGCCGCCCCTCTTCGAGACCCCTTTTTGGCCGCGTCTTGTTGCCAATCACTCAATCAAAACGTCACTTGGCGTGGCAGTTTTGCGTGGCGTTTGCTGGAAAATTGAAATAGAAACGTCAGAATTTCTGCTCTAATTATAAGGCGGTATGTTTTACGTACTACCCGAGTTTCTTGACTCTTGTCTGGCACTCTGCGCTTTTTTCTTCAATGAATATTTCTCTGTCTGTCTGTTTCGCCGTCTGCGCTTTGGCTTCCATCCGTCTGCGGCAGTATCTATAACTATATAGACTTGTCTCTGTATCGGTGTCTCTGTTGCAAGAAAGATTATGCTTTGATGCACTCACGTTAAGCTCACTTTACAGTTACAATTATTGTTTAATATCGTGTGGCCGCCGAATACCCTAGAGACCAGAGACCTGACCAGCATTCGCAACACTTGCCGCACTTTTGTTGCAACCTGAAACGATTCGGTTTCGACTCGGGTTTTCGTTTGCAATTATTATGCATTAATTGCGGGTGGGACAGTGGGGCTCTCATATGACTCCCAGTAAGCCTGGGTTTGGTCCTATGGAACTGCACCCATTGACCAGCTGCCTAATCCAATAGTTTGGCACTGGTGATACAGAAAACGCAAATTGTTTTAGATCGCCCAGAGCGGCGAATTATTTCGAGTATGTTGCCACGTTTTGTGTCGCCGCTGATTATATAAATCGCCTGCCAAGTCAGTGGCTGCCACCGACTGGCGGCTTTAATGGACGACACGTCGGTGGCAGCCGCTGGTCAATTGTGCGCTGCCCATTTGCCGGGCACGTGATTGCTTTCAGCGGAAAGCGGCCCCTGGGATTGTTCGTGGATCGCTTAGCATGTGAGCATACGCGCCTAGTTAGTAGTCGCCACTTATAGCGGATATTTTTGATTTGATTTGGTTAAAAATATACATACATATACATAATATTAATTAAATTTAATTCTATTATCATAAATAAATCGTAATATGAGTATATCCTTTAATTTGAACAAGCCAAAGGCCTCAAGCTGGACTTTGCATGGAATTTCGTTCGAAAAATAATGTAAATTGAGTTCTGATTTATTCTGCACTTATGCTTCGCCTCGGAAAACTGATTAAACATGCATCAACCGGCTGCCAGACACAAATCAGCATTTAGAGCCGCTGTTGCCATGGCTGTTGCACTTGCAGCAGTTGCTGCTGCTGCATTGGCCGCTGGTTAAAATCAAAAAATTTGGCGCGCTTTGCAAGCGTGTCAAAAAATTGGTCATTGTTTGTAATTATGAAAATTGCTTAATTGTTGCCCAACTCCAGTGGCAGCAACACTTGCCTGAGCTGTTGCAGTTGCTAATGCGGCGGAATAAAAATTCGGACAGGCATTTTTCAATGCATTTTTTTTTTGTTGTTGTTGGTGTCGGCATCTGCCTAAGTGGCAATGCCTAATTGTTAATCACTGCTGTTATAATTCCAGCGCTGGGTGCTAAATTGTATTGCCAAATTATTAACTGCAATAATATTTAGTTGCAATCTTTTCAGTGCATCTATATGTTTTTAATTTTCTGTTTCAGTTTCGGCTTCCTTGGGTCGCCGCGGGCCAAATTGCTGCGCCCAGTTTATTATTATTGTTGTTGTGTGTATGTTTTCTTTCGGTTTTATTTCGTGTGTTTCGGACGTCGTTTATTGCCGCTTGACTAAGCAAATTTATAAACTAAGCAGCTACACCTACATACATATGTGTGTGGCGGTGGTGTGTTTATAGCCCAGTTTCTTGTTTCTTGTTGTTTTATGGCCCAGTCAAACCAACAAACGAAACAAAAATGAGGTAAAAAATCGGTTTTTAATTATTATTATTGTTATTGTTATTACGGCTACCGATGTCTCGTTGTTATTATTGTTTCGATGGCTGCCGGAGAGCTATTTCCGAGGAATGGCCCGTTGGTAATGAGCAATTTTAGTTGAAATTCTTTGCTGGTGGAGTGCCTTTGTGACCGCCTTTGGCATGCAATTAAACGTTACTCATACGACCCTGTGGCCGCCCGCAAATTAAGCCAAATTAAGGCGGCTTATTAAGCTAGCTGGAGCAACAACAATCACACATCACCCATACTAAATACCTTTGCGGCAAAACAGGTAATTAAAATGAACGCTCGCAGTTTGTCATATGATTTATAATAAGTTTTGCATAGATTTATTGACTTACTTTGGCTACCCCAAGCGGAGCAGGAAGAATGTGCGCGCAGGAAATGCCACAGCCAGATCGAGCCAGAGCACTGCAAATAGTTTCAAGCGAAGCAACATTAAGCGCTATAATTAATACAAATCAACACACTTAACATATAAGTACACCCCATACTGGAAACAAAAAATAAACAGCGCCACTTTGCCTTAGTTTAGCTCTCGGCACGCCCGGCACGCAGAGCAATTTTAATTAGACATAAACGACGAGCCACATCCCGAGTGCAGCTATATGGGGCAGGGGATGCAATTGCGTCTGAAAGTGTTTAGTTGGCAATTACATAAAATAAGGAGCAGCTTCCAGCCAACGGTCCATACGGCATGTACATAGCTCCGTTTTCTCTCTTTTTATGCAACGCTCGGAATTAACATGTTCCGCGGCAAAGCCAACGCACAAGTCGCTGTCATCGAACACAGAGGCAGCCGCACACTCGGCGAAAAAGATCAAGAAACGCAAGTTACTTAATAGCGGGAAAATCAAGGAAGTTCTGTTAATTTTATGGATATAACTTAATATCGTTTTCTTGAATCTTTGTAAATTTTCTCGCTGTGTGCAGACTTAACTCGAATCTGAGAGTGCCACAAACTCGCATATACTCCTCGGGCGAGTGTGTGTGCCTTGCCTTGCTCTGATTTCATCCGGCGACAAGAGCAATCGCTGCTGCAGCAACAGGTGCCTGCGACGCCCATTGCGTGCGTTGTCTTGTGTGCTGTGTGTGTGCTGCATGTTGTGGCGGCTAGAAAAGCCAAAGTCCCCCAGATAAGCACCAGCACCAGCATCGGTCTGACTGGATGACTTGCTGGCTGACTGGCTGGCAAGTGCGTGAGCAGACCCCTCCTATGAACCAGAGGCGTGTCGAAGAGGGAGCGCCGTGGGAATGGACAGTAGATCATTGGGTTGCAACACACAGCAAGAAAATCAGGATGATAAGTAACTAAATAAAAAGTAATGGAGCAACATAATTTATTATCATTCCCATTGCCCCCTTTGTTCCACCCCTGTCTTGGCCAACTGCCTCTTCTGGCGCCAAAAAGAAGCGACTGCGACTGCGACTGCGACAACGACAACGGTGGTGGCGCTAAATGGCTTTTGCCATATAAATGTCTTCATTGCGTATGAGTGATGAGGCAGCCATGGCCACGGCCACGTCTGTCTGAGCCTGTGGAAGCCCCTTGGCGCCCCTGGTCCCCTGAAGCTGCCGCAAACCCCCTGCAACTCTGCCACACGCAGCTGGCGAGACGCCTGTTGACGCATTTGGGTGTTGATTTTTAATTTATGCGCTTTTAATGTGCGAGAAAACATGCATTTAAAGTGAATTTATTATGAATAAAAGTGTAGCATTAATTACAATCGGCCGTCGCGGCGGAGAAGCTTTCGATCTCGTGGGTCGCGGGCGTTCGTTCCTCGGGTATATATGTATTGCCCAACATGATCTCGATCTGAATCCGAATCGGTAGGTAAGCCAATCCAGCATCCTGCTGAAAGGGGAAACGATGTCTGACGTTGCAACACTTTGGCACGCATGCGCGGCATTTTAATGTGCAAAGTGCGCTGCCAACAACGAAACACGCAGCACGCCCACTTTTTGTGAATACGAATACACACACATACACACCAGTGCACTTATCCGCGATACAAACACACACGCAGCCAAGCAAAAGACTTGGTCTCGGAGATTTATTATTGTATAATGCGCCGTACGCAGTTTTATTTATTGCTTTGCACGCCAAAAACTTTAAAATCAATTGAAAAGCTATAAAAACGTTCGTTTATTTTTTATTGTTGTCGTTACTTGTGGATTTTGTTAAGTATTTCAACATTTCTTGCAGCCTGCTCTGCTCCAAATTGCCAAAATGGTTGCGTTTTTTTCTTAGCTTACCATTTTCCTTATGGGTTTCCCAATGGGTGGGTCCCTGTCTTTGAAAAGAGCGCTTTGACGTTGGTGCAAGGTGCATTAGTAGAGTTGGCAACAAGCGTTTCTTTAAGTAGTACAGGTCTTAAGTATAAGTAGTGTGTTTTTTAACCATTCCTGAACTATAAAATTACTGAACTATAAAACTGCGCTTAATGAAAATGTAAAAAGAAATTTGTAGAGGAATTATGTGTAACACCCTTCGATTTTGAAAGCAGAAAAATAAAGAGAAATCGTTTGGACTTAGTGAATGAATCGTTGCCAGAGTCCCAGATAGTAAAAGTGATAACAAAGCCAATCAAAGGCAAAGGCAGCTGTTCATTCATGACTTCTGTTCGACCGATATTCATTCACGATTTCTCCCCAAAGCCCACTCAAAATGGACCTATGCTTAACGTATGCAGATCTCCGGCCGACAAGACGAGAACAAGTCTCAGCTAATGCCTAATCCCTTGACAATGGCTAAGTCCCTTTTGTGGACCCTCTTCGCACAGCATTAAAGCTGTAAGATTCCTTTGAGGGGGGAAAAAAAAAGCGGTAACGCCCAGCCCCAGATCGCTTTTTGGCAACTTCTTGGAGGCTTACGTTTTACGATCATTTATTGATATTTTGGCTTAACCACAGGTAAAGTGTCAACACTTTTTCATAGCTAACAGCCATTAGCCGGGGCTAAACGATGGGCCATAAAACGCCTGACCGCCCGATCGTAAACCACCCAAAAGGTGGCACAAAGTGTAAAGTCATAATTGTATGGGATGGGACGATGTATGGCGAAGCATAAAAACCATTCACTTTTTGTGCGGCTCTTTTCGGAGGGCCAGGCACTCAGTGATCGGTGGTCCGTGATCAGTGATCAGAGGCCATAAATAGATATAAATAAATGTGATTAACGCATCTCTTTACGATGCATCGAAAGCAATGCTAACCAGGCTCAAGCACTTTTTAGTTGTATATTTTTTTTTCAAATTTATATGGCCATTGTTGTGTGTTATTGCTTACGGCTTATTGTGTTTTTTTTTTTGCTTGTTAAGTGGCCTGCTGCTGGCTCATAAATTGTGGGCAACTGTCAGGTGTATGACGAATAACTTGTCCATCGGCTGATTGATTTGCATGCGCCGCTGATTGACACATAGCATCGATATCCACATCCACATCGACTTCAAGTGGCTTAATTTATGCAAATGCTCATACACTCATACACAGTCTCTAACAAAAAAAAAACGGCTTGGAGTCATTCTGGGGACTGCATTTAGCCCGGTTCGGTTTCGGCCCCTACAATGGCTCCACAAATAATACGTATTCCAGCCGAACTCTGGCAATTAGGCCCCGCTATAAACGCCCTCTGACATCCACTGCGACATGTTGGGCGTGCTCCGCTTTTGTGGCTCACAATATTTGCATAAACGACACCTCCAAATGTTAAACAATCCACGCATGAATGGAAATTGTGTGTGGGGTCTCCTGTGAGCCCGGTGATTTATGCCTGGGAGCCTGAGATCTAGCCTCCAGCCTCCAGAGCAGGGGCTCTATTTGCTTCGCTTTGCATATGGGAAATTTATGAAGGTGGGAAAGCCCGGGCTGGACCAATCTCAAGGCCCCAAACGCATAATTCAATTAGGGGGAAAACGCAGCTGACAATGGGAACCGGAACAGGCCATCATTAAGAGTGAACAAGGAAATGGGGAATCAACAGAAAGCTAAAATAGTTCAACTAAAATCTTAGAAAGTCAAGTATTTAAATGGACTTATTACTTATTTATTTATTTTGTATTTATTTATTTAAGATATCTCAAATTCTAAATCAAAATCTGGCAGATCGGAAACATATGAAACCTACTTTTAGTGCCTTTTATAATTGGTAATATACTGAAATTAATTAGTGCCAATCCCAATATTTACTCTGTTATTTTCTTGTTTTTGGCTCAGGCACTGCGGAAGCTATATTTTTCGTACCAAGGACATGGCTCGCATAGCGAATTAACGGTTAATAAAGCAATCAGCAATTGGCCTGCAAATCAAATTGGCAACAGCAGTGCTAAAATCCAGCAAAATGCGCTAAATTAACTAATTTTTGTTTAGGCAATGGCAGCCGCTGCTGCGAGCAGCGTCAGTAAAAACAAAGCTCCAGCCCGAGAGTGGGAAAATAAATTTGTTGCGCTAACAATGGCAAAACGCTGCAAAATAGAGAAAAAATAAAGTCCGCTCCGCAGAGTTGGCCTGCAATGACTGCAGATTGGCGGCTTTGGCTGGGTTTTGTGGGCGCAGCCCAGCCGAGCAGTGTTTCAGAGACTCGCAGACTCAGGGTTCCTCAGCCCCCCCCCCCAAGCTGACCGTGTATGCCATAACTATTTATGAACAGTTAGTTAACTTAAATGCTAGGTGGCAATTAAATGGGCGTGGCTGGCGCTGGAGGAACACCGAAAGAGACACGGACTCGGACACGCGGAATCGGCCTCATAACCTTGCTGGGGCAGCCGAGAATCAATATGAGCGTCGTCCGGAGACTACGGTCTCTACGGAGAGAAACGTACTCGGAAGCCATATAATTAGCATTTGTTTTTTAGCATAGCCAGGGACTCGCCCTGGTCCACACCCCGAAAATAGGAGAATAGAGCCAAAGCAGACAACAACAGCCCGGTCAATTTGTGGTTTCTTTGTTTCCTGACTGCCTGACTGACTGCGTCCCAAATGCCCCAGTGCCCGTAATGGCCACGTTAGTTGTCCGCTAATTTGGCCACCATTTAAGCGAGGCTTTAATTAACAAAGGCCACACTCTAATTGATAAATTAAACAAGAGATTCAATTAAAAGAGGAACACCCCTCCCCGAGGCACCCCCTACCCAGCGCCGAGGTGCCAAGTTGTTAACGTAAACATTGAACTTCGCAGCCGAAAATGAATGAATCCATTAATTTGCACCAGCGCCCCCAAATTGAAGTGCAAAGTTGAACCCTAGCCCCGGGCCGTCGTACTGCCTACATGTGGGCAGTGGCAGTGGTACTCGTACTTCATCCAAGTCTAATAGACCGCGAGACAGAGGGGCAAAGGGGCAGAGGGATCGAGAGACCGATAGACCGAGAAACCGAGTCGAGGGAGCCATGGGTTGGACCTGGTCTCCTGGCCGCGGCCACAATCTTGATCGCATTTTTTACGGCACATAAATATATGCCAAAACACTACAATGAAAATATTGTGCCACGGCGGCTGGGCAACGACGCGAAAACTGTGGCAAAATATGAAAACGTTTTCAATGAAAATTAATGGGCAAACGCTGCAAAATTTTGGGGTGCGCACTGCGCGCATGCTCAAAAATGTTAAAATCGTGACCAGAGTCTAGCTTTGGCTTCCACTCGCCCCCTAAGCTACCTCGAACCAAACTCAACTCTCTTCCAAACTGGACGAGGACTGGCATTGTCTTTGGGGGACTGTGTGGCGTGTGATTTGGCAAATACTTAGACCTTATATGGAGCGGCGGCGGCATCGTCGTCGGTGGAAACTATTTCCTGCGTTGCGAAAAAGCCGCCAAAACGCCGCAGAAAAGCCTATAAATGGCCAAAAAGGCTGACCAACAACAGTTCACATTTTGTGTCATCCGCGGGGCGGCGGCTCCATATTGATAATTCATAAAGTAAACGCCTGGCAGCCCCAAAAATGGTGAGCCATTTAAAATTAACGCGCCAAACGGCACAGCTCGAGCCGGAGCTGTTCAAATGTCAATTTTAATTTGCCGCGCCGCAAGCGATTTGACAGAGAGGTAGATTGCCGCAAAAAAAGCAACTGCAACAACATTGGGGCATAAAAGTAAGGCTGCCAATCTTCGCTGCAACATGTTGGGGCAATTAAAAATGCGCATACGCCGCGTTGCCGCCGCATTTGCACGCAGTTAGCGACGCGTCGGCGTCAGTGGCGATGGCGATGGCGGCTTAGTTGAAAGCCTGCAATTTGGCAATACGGAAATCGAAATCAGTCATCAGCTGGCAGTGCAGCAATATTGCATCTCTCAACCACCACGAGATGCAATCGCAAGGAGGCCAAGAAAAGAGCCAAAACTTTGTGTTGAAAGCAAAAATTGTCTTGGATTAGCTGAGGCTGTGATTCCAATTCCAATTCATTGAGTGTTTTGATTGTGCTAAAAATTTTAATTACAAAAATTACATGGATGGTAAGCTACGTAGAGTAGGTTTTTTATGGTGCGCATATTTCTGTTAATTACTCAATTCAAATTGTTTTTTGGTTGGTTACCTCAGAAGAAAATGTAAATGATGATTAATAAAACATTTGCTTATTACTGCCAGTGTACAAAGTGCACATTAAATACAAATTCGACGTGCCAAAATAACTTTAAACACATGTGCAGCAGCTTGAACTGATTTAGTTTTTTAGGCAAATGCCGTCTACTTTACACCGCATATCGCCCACATGCTCGGGGAGTCGAAAAAAAAATTAGCCAACTTTGCGAGTGCAAATGCAGGCGAAAAATAAAAATCACTTTCGGCAAGTCACGCAAATCTTTTCGGCCCGCTCATTAGACTAATGTACTTCGAGCTCAATCTCGGATACTATTCGCATTCATAATCGCGAGTGGAGCAGCAGGGAGACGTGAGCTTTATTATTCAACTCGCGTTCCGCTAGAGCAGATCCCGGCCGAATCACGCACTTTATTAAGCCATTATATAAAGGTATTTATTAGCAACACTTTTGCTTTTAATTAGCCAGCAACAGCTCGTTTCCTTTGATTCAATCAATGTCGCTTGCGTGCCGAATGCGACCCGCCACTGCCACTCTTGATACTCGAATATTCAAATGTGTTTCTGTTAATTAGAGTTCGGTTAATTTTGGTGTTTATTAATGCCCTGGCCAGGTGTGAACAGAGCTTGGGTTGGGTTAGCAGTACCCATACAGTATTGGATATAATCAATCAGCGTCATTTGCTGCACTCGCGCTTGCTACATTCCCACACACGCCCCACAAAAACAAAATAATAATAAAAATAAAAAAGATTTTGCTTGGACTCTCTCGGAAAGTCGAGCGACCCAAGCCGATGGCGTTAATAATGCCAATTGCATGTTTTATGTGCCGCAACGATGCCAATAACAATAATAAACTGCATATTATTAAGCGCTTTAAAATATTTGTAACAAGCATCGCCCAGTCGCGGAGTCTGGGCCAAAACGAAGCCGGATCTGTGGCTGGACGACCTCTCGCGGGGGCACACACTGCAGCTCACAACTTATACACCGAGCGAAACAGAACGATTTAAATCGGGAAAGTAATTAAAATATTAAATTTCTAACGTCTTTCTCCCAAACTTTATGTATTGGAATCGGATAAATAAGGATCCTATTTAAGAACAAACTAAATACGAGATTCTCTCTGGTCTACTTCCTTATTATTCTCTTTATTTTTCTCTCGGTGCCGCAATAAAGTGGACAAGTCAGGCCAGACACGACGACGTGGTCAAGACTCGGAGTCGGACTCTAACTCTGACTCTGAGTCGCAGTCGCAACTTGCAGTCTCTAATCATTGCTCTCTTTTATATGGTTTATGGCATTTCCGTTGCTATTTCTTTTGGGTGTCCAGATATTGCCCAATTCATTGCGAATGCGATTGCATTCGCAGTTTAGTCTGGCCGGGGCGTTTTTTTTTTTTTTTTTTTTTTGCCCACCGATTTGTTTTATTTTTGGCAACGCAATCGGAGAAATATATCTCGGCGTGGCTAATTGATTGATGAAGCTGTTGGCACCTTTGCGGGCCTTGGCTAATCACTAATCACCAATCAATTCATAAAAAGAAATAATAATAGCAGCATTGGACAAACGCCTGCAACAAATCAATTAGCCGCTTAATTATGACACTAAGCCCGGCTGGCCAGAAACGGAATGAACAAATTACCACCGGTGACATTAGCATAATAAAGCGATGCAACCCCGGCCGTGTCTCATAAATTATGCATAGTTTCTTTGGGGACAAAGGCCCGAAAACCGTTCCGTCGATCACAATAACAAAGGTACGGTTTTCGGTTTTCTGGTTTCGGGCGCGGGGGAAGCTCCGAGAAAGACTGACGGCGGCTGATAACGGGCCAAAGTCTTTAGTTTGATTTTTTGCATATATGTATTTCATTAGTTGGCGAAAACTGCACGCCACTGTTAGGCTACGGCGGGGTGTGATCGGATCAGGAGGATCGGATCGGAGCTGCCAAAAACTGGTTCGCATTCGCATTCCACTTTCGGCGGCAAAAGCGGCAGACACTCGATCCCGGGCCCAGACCGAGTCCGGGGACAGGACAGGATGATGCAGCTGACGACGGCCACGATGATGATGGAAATCGTTATTGACAACGGAAGACGACGACGAAGCGATTTCCATGCAAATGGCCATGAAACGGAATTTGCCCGATGCCAGCAAAGGAAACGGAACGTACTTGAACCAGAAAACCAGGCCGACACATTAATGCAGCCTGACACCGCAGCCTTGGCTGATCGGGCCCCAAAGATATTGGATCGCTTGCCTGCTGGAGAGGAGCAAATGGACATGTCGGATGTAAAAACATTTTGGGCGATTGGCCGCGTTTCAATTAAACTGCAACTAATTGCAACTGACAGCGCCGGCAAACACAAGCCAAAATAAATCATTTATTACCCGCCTCGTGCGAGATCCAAATTGCCCCAGGTTCGTTGCCTAAGTCTTTTGTGAGTGCAACTTTTGTGCGACGGCAATTTTCAAAAAAATATAATAATCATAAAATAAAAACCAGACATGAGCTCCGCACAGCCGAACATGGCTCTCGAGCGATAAAAAAGAAATCTTTTATTTGATTTCGCAAGCGAAAAACGTTGAGAAAAAGTAGCAAAAGCCAGGCGAAGTCCGCACCGAAATCAAAGCAAAGCAGCCCAAAACCGTAAAACTCCCCAGAGATTTTAATGACATTTTCACAGGCTGGAGGAGCAGAACTGAGCGGCGCACTGGGGACTGGACTGGGTGTGGGAGCGGGCAGAGGGTGCCCCGAGCTGGAGCTGGTGGCTACATGGCAGCCGTCTGACAGACGCGTCACTACGTGAGCGACGTGTTTAAAACTTTAATGAGCCGCAAAATAATTGCAAATGCGACTCATGTCGCCCAAACGTATCGTGGTGAGAAAATCCAGATCCAGCCCTCCGCGCAGACGGAAGACCCCTGCTCCGTCCTGCGCCTGCTTCTTCTCCTCCTGCTCCTCCGGCTTCAAGGAGCAGCACCTGTCCCAGTCCGCGGAGGCCACACAGTCGCGGCCAGAGTCTCGGCGTTGCACCCGCTCGGTGTTGGGGCACTTAATTGCCAAAAGCGTGACTTAAATTTCAAAAATCATAAAAGCCACGAGACCAGCATCGCGCGATAAGCCACAGCTCCAATGGCATTCTCGGGAAGAACTCCACCGGAGAGAGATAGAGAGAGATTCCCTGCCGTTGTCGGTTTAGTGCAGATGTTGGGCCATTCCGCAAATTAACGAGAGAGCCGAGAGTCGATGGCAATGGAGGTAGCTCCCCGATTAGTGGCACTTGGCTACCTAGCAGCATGTGGCATGTGGCCAATTAGGAGCAGTTGCCGTCACTTAGTCTCGGCTCTTGGGCCGCCTTTGTCAACGGATGAGTCGGATGGGCAGGTGGCTGTGATCGGCTAATGGCTCCGCTGCCTGTTTTTTTTTTATGGGCTTTTAATTAGCAGCAGAGCTTTGGGCAAAAACAAAAAGGCCACTAAAAAATCAATAAAACTTGGTGAATTTCTTCGAGTCAGGCTCAGAAATGTGGGAATATCCGCGCGAAATCCGCTGCCAATATCATCGAAATCGAAAATCGAATATCACTATGTGGGCGTAATTGCCTCAACACAACACGCACACACACACACCGCACACCCACACGCTTGCATGCGTTAAATGCCTGCCAACGACAACAAAAAGTATCTAAATACGCATAAATCATTGGAGGCGAGTGTCGCTCGGCTGACAACACGGCAATCGATTGCCAGATTCAGGTCCAGATTCGGACTCGGATTCAGATCCAGATCTGGAGCAGCAGATACGAGCAAGTACGAGTGCGAGTATATGCGGCATGGGGTATGACTCCAGCCCACAAATATTCAATAAGCACTCTGCGATGGCGCGTTGATTGAACCCGGTGCGGATCGATCGATTTATCAACGTAGCGTTTTCGATTTCTAAACGTTTTAGCGCGTGCCCAGTGCCGTGTCAGCTTAGCGATCTCTCTCTCCTTCTCCATCCGTCCATTTAGCCATCTATCTACCTATCTTAATCCCCCGGCAAACGTTTTCATTACAGTCCAGCTGAGTAATAACACCGTATTACTCTGTCGATGTCTGTAACCCACTAAAAGAAGTTCTTCCCCCGTTATGCTCTACATAGGTTCCTGCTAACGATGACTGTACAAATATTGCAGCTCAATTAGAGTTAGGTTTATTGTAATTTAGATAAAATAAGCACCAGATTTGCATCTTTTACTATGGATTCCCGAGAAGGAATTAACTTAGTTTTGTGTTCGTTTGTCTAAAAGGTTTCTACGTTTGTATCATTATATTTAAGGTCTTTGATCAATAATCTCAAACTGGTGTAAATTACGAGCTAAAGTTACTTGGAATCACAATTACAAACAGGAAATAACCAACTTATTTAGATGGTTATGTTTTGCTCTGATAGGGTGTGTAGACTTCGGCGTTTAAGATGTGCTTGCGATTGTTTTTGTCCGGATTGTGCGTATTTTTGGAGATTAGCGCATTATTGACATCTTTCTCGCTGTCTTGGCCCAGCAGGTGATGTGCTAACGAAGCGGGCGGAATCCGCTTGGCCTGATCAGTTCGGCGTAATCAAGTGGTGGGGCCGGAGCTAGTTTTTTGATTTATTTGCTGGGCTCTTTAATGACTCCCCCGCCTGCTGCTGCTGCTGCTGGAGCCTGAAACCGAAGCACACTGTGTTTTTTTCTGATTCATTAAACAATCATTGACTTCTAGACGCGACTTTATATGACCGTCATATAAACATGCATAAAAATTCATCAGCAGTGGACTGTTGTTTCTCTCTCCTTTGCTATCTGCCCGATTTTATGGCCTTACATTTCTGGTCTTTACTCGCTGAACGCTGGTCGCTGCCCCGCTGCCCGCTGCCTGCTGTATCGGTGACTGACTTGGTGTTCATTTTATTGGCCCAATTTGTAAATATAGCGCAAAAGTGTCGAGCATAACAATGAGAATCCAGACACGAGGCGAAGGGAACAAGCATCGGGTGGGTGGACGGAGGAAAGCTGGGGGAAGGCTTCTTGGTCGGGCCATCAAGTTCGTTGCCTTAGTCATTCGTTTCGAGTAGGTTTCGTGCCGCATGATTTGTTGTTTATTTGTCATTTGCAATCGGAGGCAAATCAAACACGCACCTCCGACTCAAAAGTATGTAGAAATGTTTATGTCTTACAACAAATCTAAAATGCACCTAAAAAAAAATTTATAGAAGAAAAAAACCTAAACGAAGCAATCAAAATTTATGCATCAATTGCGGCTGGCTTTTCTGGGTATATTTTTTATTATTTTTCAGCGTTTTGCGTTAGCTAGTTGATTTCTGCAATACTCACGCATTATTTATGATTGCAAGGCATGTAATTCGTATGCTAATTGATAAGTATCGCGAAATTTATTAACCGGCCAGCCAACAACAACAAATGCGTGCTAGCCGTGCGGCGTCAATTTTCAAGTACACAAAACAACACACACACAAAGGCCTCTAATGCAAAAATCGAAATCTTGATATATATAAGGCAGACCAGGCAGCTCTGCTGTGCTTGTTGCTGTTGTTTCTCCCAGCTGGTTCTCACGCACGGGCGCAGCTGCATTTGGTCAGCGGGTTGTACTTGACCCCGCCGCCCCCGCTGACCCCCTCGCAGCAGGCCGTGGCCCGTGACTTTAGTCATGCCGCCACTGCCGCTGCCGTCGAGTCGAAATCAAAATCAAGTTCAAATGCACACACACTGTACGAGATTCGATTTGCAAGGCAAATTGAGAGTTGCGACTGCTCCGTTTTTAATAGCGCAAATATTTGTGTGTAACATAAAACCGTCAGCAAGTGCGGCCAACGCCGAAATCGAAATCAAAGCCGAGCAACTTTGTAGCAATATCTGAAATATCCACAACATCCATGGCAAACAAACAGGCCGGCCGACAGCATTTCGCGTATCAGCAACATTAATTATAACAGCCACAACACAGCAGCAGCAATATAAGGCGGTGAAAAAATGCGTTTATTTTAAATTGAAAATAAATTCACAGCGCACTGGAAATAATATCTGTCGATGAAAATGTACAACAAGGAAAATGTACCACAGAGTAAGCAACATTCAAAATATTATTAGTGTACTATAAAGGTTGATATTTTTAAGATTTAAGCAGCAAAATGTAGATGCCCATTGTAGATGGGAGATCCGCGGAATTGCGGCCACAGGCAGAGATCCCGGACTGAACTGCACTGCCCATATCTACGGCACTGCGTGTCTATCACTAAAAACAAACAACTAGCGTCGAACAACAACACGCACGCGCTCGGTAGTGCGACATTTTTGTTTGATTCTCGCCTTGATCTAGAATTTTGTTCCTATTAATTGATCTCATAATGACAGACACTTCAAAAGCGACATCACGACGTTTATTAATTAATGCAGGCCAGTCAGCCTCCTGCGTATGTAAAGTGCGTGCCATAAACGTATGCTGAACAAATGCCGGCAGCTTAATTAGCATTCTAGATTACACACGGGCACTTGGCCAGCTGAACAACTGGGGTGCGTACCAAGAACTGAGGCAATAATAAATTTATGGGGTTATTGCGAAGGTCGTCGTCAAATACACAGATATGAGTATTACTGACTCTGACTGCGATTCTGGCTAATAATGGGTTCGGGTTCGGGCCAAGTCAAGTGGTCCCCGGGCCGGTCATTAACGAGCAATGCTAAACGGAGGCAAATTGCTGTCAGAGCGTTTCCCGCTTGCCAATATCTCAATCAGTGGCTAAAGTTTGTTGCCATCAAGTGCATAAATTAATGAAATTATCAATTAGCTGCTAAGAAACTCTCCCAGCAGCAAGGCTTGGCGGTGCTGCTGCTACTGGTAATGCTTCTGCTGCTGCGGCTGCTGTTGCTGCTGCTGCTGCTTCCCATGGATGTGGCTGCTGCTGACTATCGGGAAAATCATTGCGCAAATGCACGCAGTTCATGTCGAAACTCAATTGCAATTAAAACCTTAAAGCCAACAGAGCCAAGGAAGTCCCGAGCCTGTCCCAACCCGTTAGTCGAGTGGAAAATGCTTTAATAGAAATTGCCGGGCTGGCAAAATGTTTGCAATTGTTGTCTGCCTGCAGAGTGCCCAAATTGACATTATCAATGGCTTGGCAAATGCGTTATTTATTTAATGCCACATCCAGCAGCTTCTCGATTGGGCAATCCGCTTGGTACCGTGGATAATAGTCGATAGGAGAAACTATTCCTAAAGAAATTGTAACCCTAAGATGCCTCTTTGAGCATATTCTTTTTTATTAGTTTTTTTTATTTAAATATGATAATAATCTGCATATAATGGAAATAACATTTAACTTTTCCGTAATCCGTATCGTTTTAAAACATATATCCGCGGGAAAAATAACGTCTTAGGGAGTGCTGACTAATATTTGATATATTTAAATGTTTATATAATTTGAGACGAAGAATAACTGTATTCTCTAAATCGAATTGAAATGTGATCGGCTTCTTAAGTCCCGCTAATATGAGTCTATTTTATAGGGTATACTTTGGTTGATTGGCCATTTGGCCCCTGTTTGTGTTGTGGCTTTGTTTTGGTTTCGTTTCGTTTCTGATTTCATGCAAATGTTTGCAAATTTCTCAAATTAACGCGTAGGCGAGCCGATTCAAGCCGAAAGCGCTGGAAGTGTCGCCGTCTCAGCACCAGCGACTCCACCAGCTCCACCGCAGTCGCCTCATCCCACGACGCCCCCACCGCAAGTTCATTGAACCACCTACGAGAAATATGCAAATCGCAGATATGGATGCAGGGGGGAAATAAATCAAACGGAATAGACTAGCAGAAACAAAAGGAAAACTAATTTCGATCCGATCGGGCGGCCTTTGTCTCGGGGCTGCCTGTAAAACCTAAACAAAACGAAAGGAAGGCAATAATTGGTATGCGCTCGCATTGCTTTTTATTTTATTATTTTTATTTTTTTGCCACTTTATTGCGATCTTAGCTGCAATCCCATTAAAGTGAAATTAATGGCCACCGCTTGCTGCGGAATTTTGGCCAGAGCTGTCGAGAAGATTAATGCTACTTGCGCTTCCTCACACGAGGCTTCGAGCATTTGGACATCCGATATTGAGCGAGAGCCCAATGCGTTTTCTTAATTAATAGCTCAAAGTTTTTTATTGCCGCAGATCTTTTTGTCAAATCAATATTTATAAATTATTTATAAATTGAGAGCCGTGCCGGGCCAGCCTCCAGGCCCCAGCCCTAACATGTGCCTAATTAAAATGATGAATGCGAAGCGTTTCAGTTCGAAAATTAATTAAGCAAATTATCCATTTAAATAAACATAGAATGTGCCGCTTGCCTGCTCGATGGCTTTGCGCTGATAAAGTCTCAGCAACAGAGACAGCGACATTAAAAGAAGAAAAAAAATAGTCGATTCGGGGATGCCAGCGGAATTCGTCGGACGAGTTCGCGGCTTCCAATTAGGAGAAGTCGCGGACGGCGACTGAAAACGCATTTTTAATTGCAATTAATTAGTGCTGTCAGTTTTCCCCATTGTTCGGTCCGAGTGACAAACAATTTGGCAAAATTTTTTTGGTGCTGTCTACTTTTTATGGCCTCATTTCAACCCGACATCATTAGCGATTAATATGCATCGAAATCTAAATGAAGTTTGATTTTCCCCCAAAACTCGGAGCTAGACCAAAATAAAACGATCACGCCCAGTTTTCTGCTCGATTAAAAAAATTCATTAGGCTCGTTGGAAATTTCTCAGTTTATTACAGACCAAAACCGATTTCAAAGGGCTGCCCCAGCCTCATGCGGCGTAATTAAATTTCCTTTGTTGCTTGGGAATTCGCTACGATTTTAATTGTGGTAGCCCACGGCGCTTTTCTGCCTATATGTTTAACTATATTTCCCCTAATATCTTTAGATTGAGGCATGCCCCTGATGGGCTATGGCTGGGCCTGGGTCTGGGGCCCTTCATTCGCACAATTAGCAATTTCATGCGTCTTTGTGTCCGGTTGCTTGTCGGCCTGAGACTGTGTGGCTTCGTGGCCTTTATTCCATTACGATTCGATTTTTTTCTGTTGTAATGTGTGAAATTGATTTTCGTTTGGCAATTGGGCTTGTAATGGCCAAAAAGTTTTCCCACCCCGCGGAGGTCTCAGCAATTAACCAAGGAACAAAAAAATAGATGAGAATGTGCGGCGGGAGCTTATTTCCATCTATTTCCTACCGTTCAAGTTGAACTTGTGAGCTCGACGACTCGAAGGTTAGCCACTGTAAACTGGGTCAGTTTTCGAAGGGTTATCCCCCTCTCTGTAATACGGGTAAGATGGCTTTGCCATCTTAGGAACCCTGCTTGTGGCCAGCAATGAGTTGGCTAGACAAGTGCCAGAGCGGCTCTATCAAAGCCTGTTGCTGCGGCGATTTATGGAAGTGGGGACACCTTCCACCACCTGACAGTATCTTCACCTGGCGTTGCAAGGCACTCGTAACATTTGCAACATTCGCATTCAAATGACACTAACGGCTTTGTCATGTACTGGGCCACATGTAACTGTACGGACTCTAGCTGGAGATGCAGATGGAAATGGAGATGGAGATGGAGAAGGAGCCTCTCCTGGAGAGTCCGTAATCATGCTCTAACGACACAAACAAACACGTATATAATTTGTATATACACACTGCTCTGGCGCTGTGGTGAATCGTCAGCGGGTTCATATAGAAATCTTGTAATCTGATAGGCATGACAAGAAATATTTTGCTTGTCATTAAATTTACTTTTATTTATGCAGCACTGTCTATCATTGTTGATGTTGTTGCTGTTGTTGCTGTTGTTGCCGGTGCCGGTGCCGGTGCTGTTCGATTCGCGTGTTTTGTTTCGGCGGCGGCTTGAAATTAGTGAAAACTCTTCACATTTGTGGCATCGAGAAGACTAAGACTATAACCGACTGAGTATGAAGAAAACTTCAAAATGTATGCATGCATAAGTTGGCGCCTGCTAGCGTCTTATAGTCATCGATTTTCGACCATTGTTGGTGCTGCTTTTGCGGCTGTTTGCTCGACTGCATTGAGGGGGGTTGAGTAATAGGCGAAATATTTGCGCATGCCTCATTACGGTTGCTTTTTGGGTTGCGGTAATCGATGGCAGTGTGTGCCAAAAATGCGAGGGAGTGGCGAAACAAAAGACTTGGGCAACGAACTTCATCCCCCATCGGCTGGCAGTCTAGCCAACAATCGTTCTAACAAGCAAGTTCGTTGCCCAAGTCTTTAGTGTTTCGCTCTCACCGGGATGCGTGACATTTGCACAAAGTGATGACATCACATCGCGGCAATCAAATGTCAGCCAAGTGCGTCATCGATTGCAATCAATTGGCGGCGGACAAAGGGCATCAAGTGTGTTGGCTGGCAACGAATCCGGTGGCTAAACGGCAGCCAACTAGATTGACAGCTTCACTGACTAAACGACAGACAGTCTGACACACAGACAGACAGTTAGACAGACATTCCGTCTAGACAACATGTGTAATGACGCGTACATCGGGTAAAAACCTCAATAGCAACAACAATGGCCAGGCATAATGAGCACAATTACTGGCCAAGCAAATCAAATGCAACGCGCTACCAGCGCTTTGAATCAGTCACATTAATTGCAGCAGTCGGCCCGCAAAAAAAAAAGTTCATAAATTATAGCAGCCGTGGCGGAAAAAAAGTATTAATTAAAAAAAAGAAGGAAAAAGCTGCAACGGTAACAACAGCTATTAAGAAAATTTCTTGTTGACTCATCCGAGTCCACAATTAACAACTCGCAGACTACCAAGAATCGCTGCGGCTCGGCATTTCTTGCACTCATTTGTCGCGTTTTGTCTCAGCCACTTGGCGATTTCTTTGTCAGAGCTCGGCAATTATACAATTGTTGTTATCGTTGCTCTTTTTTTGTTGTGTCTGCCGCAGCTGTTGTTGCTGTTGTCGTCGTCATCATTGCAGGCCATAAATTTTATTTAATTCGCCGCATACCCCTACCCGTTCCCAGGAGAAGCACACGCCCTGCTGGCTGGGGATCTCGTGACTTGTGTTTCGCAATTGTGAGAATCGAGAATTAAATAATTCCTTGCATATTTATTTATAAACATTATCGCTGTCTCTTTTTTGTTCTCAAGTGGCAATTTCCTTAAAGTTGATTAGGCCTTTTGTTGTATTCAAAATCATTGGGCTTTATACACTACACAGTACTGATGTTTTAGGAATTCATTTATTTGAGGAGTATATATATCAACCGCTTTATCAAATTTAATTATTTTTAAACCGCGGTCACGATGGCATAAAACTAGCTGTTTATATTTAACATCGTTTAGCTATTTGAGAAATCATTAAATGCCCCATTATTTGCCGAGCATCAGCACTAACCAACTTCCCCAATTCCCCTGAACTGCCGCACTAATGCCTCATGCCATTGTAATTATCCATATAAAATGAATCAAACAGAAAACCTTAGTGTGCTTACAGCAGTATTTCCTCTTAATTGAGCAGGAGGAAAGAAAAAAAAAAACGCTTTTCCAATAAATTGCATCACAAGCCTCTCAACAATCGCACTGACAGTGTGGACGCGTCAATTGTTAAAGTGTTGAAGTGTTTTTATTTAAATTGCTCAACTGAACTTGTAATTATGGCCCGCACTGATTATTGCTATTGCTGCTGCTGCTGTTGTTGTTGCACTCTGGGATTGATTTTAGCATAAGCCCGAGCCAGAGATAAATTATCTTTAGAGTCATGCTGGTATTTTCACTCCAGCAGTGTGTGCGTTTCTCAATTTAAAACATAGCAATTAATTGTAGTTAAAAATGCTTTAACTAACGGTTTTATGGCCAAACAAAACGTCCAAACAAGCTGGGCAACAAAGCAACAAAAGCGGCGGCTGACTTGTCAGTTAATTGTATCTGAAATCGCTGCCTCTGCTAATTGATAAATCTCTTTTGGCCACAGTAACAGCAATAGCAACAGCAAAAGCATCAACAACAGCGCCAGGAGCCAGGCGCTCGATGGGCGGCAGTTGCACATAAAATGCAATTACAAGCGCGTAAAACCGAGGCAAACGGTCTGACTCCGGTTCAACTCCGGCTTCCACTTCCACATCAACTCACCTGCGGCAGGGCAAAACGCAAAACTCAAACGCTTTTGACGGCTGACGGCTGCTCGGGAATCGGAATCTCCGCAGAATCTCTTTAGTAAGGTACACACACACGCGCACGCGCACAGTTAACAGAGTTAACACAGATACTGATACTACACACGGCTATATTGGCCAGGCTCAAGCTCAATCTATGAAACGCGGATGTGGTTGGCAGCAAAAACTGGCAAGTGAAATATTTATGTAAATTTATTTCAGCTTCTTTTTTTTTCGTTGTTATGCAGCGTGCCCGTGCTGGTGAAATGCATTTGAAGACATTAAGCGGCACACTTGGCAATTGTCGTTGGGGCAGCGATTTGATTGAAGTTGCAGTGGAAGCTGGTCCCCCAGTGGGGCAGGCTATGTCAGACGAGGTTCGGGGGTCCCACAGGCCGGCGATCCGACAATCCGACAGTTCGAGTGGCAGGCGAAACGTTGTTTAACAATTGTTGTATTTTTGGTTGTTTTTTGTTTGTGGCGTTTGCGTTTACGTGGTTTGGCAGGATTTGAGTTGTCAATTAGTTTGTTACGGCTGCTATCACTCGGCAATTCAGAGGCGCCCGAAGCGCCGTTATCTGCTGCAAACAAATGACACCACCGAATGGAAGCGAGTTCGTTGCCTAAGTCTTTTGTTTTTTCCCCCCTTTTTTTTACAGGCCGATGCGATCGCGAACGCGACTGAAGATTGAACTGGACCTGCCGCGGCTAAGTTAGAGCCTCCGTATTTAATTTGTGTGTCGTTAAGACGGCTTTATTGCAACATGTTTTTCTATATACAATATAATTAATTTGCTGATACAAATATTTTATTGCACGCTCTTTATGTGATCTTCTGGCCAGCGGAGTAATTAAAAATAAATTTAATTTAATTTGCCTTTTTTATTTATATTCGTATGTTTGTCGTCGATCGAAACGAGTTTGGTCTTTTGTTAATATTACTTTTTATATGTATGCTCGGTTCGGCTCGGCTTGGCTTGGCCAGTCTTGTCTTGGCATAGGGCAGCTACAAGCCCCACATACACGTATATATGTTTTGATTTGATTTTATAGTCGCACTGAATGGCTTTTTACTGTTTGCCAGACTTTTTACGAGCACTATTTTTTTTAGGTAGCCGCGCACTAACAGATTAAGTTTGAGTGCCAGCTGCAGGCGGGATTTTCATTTTCATTTTCATTGGCTCCCCCCCAAAATAATGAATTTCCATTTCGATATCGGCGTCGGCATCGGCATCAACTCGGTATCGGTATAGAAGCGCCGCCCGCAGTTCATTGGCCAGCCGCAAAAATACACAAAACGAAAATAAACCGAGAGCGACGAAAATCGCACGCAAAACGCCCTGGAAACGCGCACACGCGACTGTGGAAAAAACGCGCACGCGATTCGCCAGCGACAAGGAAAATGCAGCACACAGAAATCGCGAACTTTTCGCGAGTTTGCTTTCCTGCGCAGTCGCAACCAGCTCAAACAGTCCCGCCAGAAAGTCGCACAGAAACTGCAAGAGGATACAAATTGCAATCGGCTCGCAGGCCGAGTGCAGTCGCAGCAGCAGCAGCAACAACGACGCGGCCGCAGCAGCAGCAGCAGCAACACATTGCAGTTGCCGGTGCAGCAGCAGCGGCCGGAGAGGCAGTAATACAAAAAAAAAAGAAGAAAAAACAGAAATCTCTCGGCAAAAAAACTGGCAGCAGCGGCGGGCGAAATAGCAACAACCTCTCGAAGACCGACTGACCGAGTAATACAGTCCAGTACCCCAGCAACAACAACAGGTAGTACTGGCAGTACAACAACAACGGGCTGAGCACTCGGCTCGGGCACGAAACCTGGAGCGACGAGCAACGGAAAGGCAGAAAAAGCCGCTAAAACCTGTTGGCCGCTGCTTGCTGCCAGCGTCGTTCGTTGCTTCGTGTTTGTCTCGGATTCGACTCTCTTAGTTAAGCTTGGAGCCGCTCTTCTGGTTGGGCTTCCAGCGGAGAGTGCCAGTCGTAGCGGTTAATTTCCAGTTGGCTGCAATATCAGTTGCCGATCAGCTTTTGACCAATAAAAAAAGGGGTTCCAAGCCAGGGGTCTGGAACGACGTTGGCTTTGACGCCGCCGTCGCCATGGGCAGCTGCCGCTCTTCGAGCTAAGAGAGCCGCTGTGCTCTTTCCAGCCACTTGCTTAGGGCCAATTCGGACTGATAAGAAATTGAATAAAATTATATGAATTTCATTAGGCCGCAGAAAAGCGAACATATTTCCTCGCTGGCAACGCCTGGACATTAAAACTATCTGAGCTCATTTATCGGGGCAAAAAGGAAGCGAAAACGGCCTGTGAGAATTTTATATAGTATATATATCTTTTTTTTTTCATTTTAAATGGCGATTGAAATCATAATTGAAAGGTGGAGAGAGAGAGAAACAGTGGATAGTTTCAGTAGGGTGGAAGTGGCAAGATGAGCTGACAGGCAACACTTGCCACACGTCCAAAGGTTGCGGCTTTGACAATTTAATTGTCACACGCCCGCCACTTTTGGCCAGCTTCCCAGTCGGCGGCGGCACGAACTTGCCGCCTCGAACTCTATTAACGAAGCCAATTGACGGACACTTGAATGGGGAGCCGCTGTCAGGAGAGGATCGGCGACGAGCCGGGAACCTGGCCCGGCCAGACCCGGCATTAACATAAACAAGTGTTGCAGGAGTCGAGCGCTGCGAAAGGGTAACAGAAACATCCCGAACATTGTCATAAATAACGCGACAATGACAACTTGTTTGCGCGGAATCGGAATTGGAGCTGAAGTGGGCATCGGGATGGGTGGCGGGGTAATGGTAGTGGTGGAGCCACGGCTATAGCTATCCGACTCGGAATCGGAATCGCGGCCTAATGCAGCAATTGACGTGCGGCGTTTGCACCTAGCGAGTATTTGATGCCTCCGCCGGTCGGTCCCCAAAGAGGCGGAGGCCACCACATAAAAGTGGCGCGGCAATTGCCAACTTTGGTCACTGCCGGCGACAAGTGTAAAACGACTGTCTCCAGGAGCTGCGACTGGAGCTGGTGCCGGGATCTTGGGCGCTCGGAGCACCAAGAGCTCCTGCTGCTGGCACAGATCGCAGACAGTGGGCCTGTGTGTTTATGGCAGCTGCCGTTTGATACTCATTCAAGTGCCGCCTAACATGATTTCGGTGTCTTCTGCTTTTCAGCTTTAATATCGCCTGTTTAATGTGACATTTGCTGTAGCTGCTCCTATAGCTGTTGCTGTTGCTATTGCTATTGCTGCTGCATTATTTATGAGGACCGGGATCGGATTCGGACTTGTACTCGAACTCGGATTCGATCCCCACATTCACCTCTCCCATTCGGTGTCACCGCATCGCATCGTATCGCCGCCCGGATGGCATCTTAAACGTTTCCCATTTTTAATTTAGTGATGATTGATGTCTTGTCCACATTGCCTTGACAACGACACACTTGACTCTCCACTGGATCCCCGGACTCGGATTTGGATTCGCATTTGGCTCGCCTGTGGGGATACGCAGCTGTGTCTTTGGCACAAAAGTCAATTAAGCTGCGATTTAAATGCTGCCAGGGTCAGGTCTTGGGAAAGGAGTGCCCATCCATGGGAAGCTGGCACTAGGACTATTGGGCCTTGTCTTGGTCTTGTCTGTGCTCTGGGGTCCGGTCTCAAGTGGCCGCTGCTACGTGCGGCTGCCTGGCCCCAAAATGGAGACCAGTGAGCGCCATTTGACCTGATTTTATTTGCACTATTTTACTTTTATTACTCACTGTTCAGCGTGCCACGAAAAGGAGCTTTAAAAAAAGTTCTGTCTTGAAGAACTTGAAGAAACTGGGCACAAACTGGAAACAAATAAGAAAGCTATAGAAAGGTATCCCTTTAAAGTAAACGTTTTTAATTTATTAAAATATAAGGATGAATACTTTGAATTTCTCGGGCATTCTAGGATATTTACTTACATCTTTAATCGAAAGTTTTACGTTAAATCGGATATGTAGATTTAATTGTTAACAAACACATTAGATTTAAGAATTGAAACATTCTTTAATAATTTTTTTAAGTGTCTTTACTAGGCAGGAATGAATTGAAGGCTATTGCCGACTTTGCCCGCTGCACGGCATTGATGCGGAACAGAATACAAAATGAAATTGCATCCACAAATTGCCAGGGCGACGGCCGTCGACAATTTCATTTCTTTTCCACTGCCTCCTCAGATGCTGCGGAGCTGCTTCCTTTTGGAAGCCGTAGTGCGGTTCAAAAGGTTTGCCAAATTATAAATTAAAAGTAAATCGAATCGAATGCTTAGCCATTTGTCTCTGAACTTGAAAGTGCTGGCGATGTGAAAGCCGGCTCCAGGGGTCAGGCCAGAGCATTAGCCGCTGCCACATCCATATCCCCATCCCCATTCACAGCTCGATCCGAGTTTGGAGCGCTGCAGGTGCATGCGAAATCCGTTTGTCAGAGTCGGCATCTCGGTCGTGTGTTTTCCCCAGCTTGTTCTCATTTGCATGCAAACGGATCTACAGCCGGAGCGGTCTGCTCCGACCTGCCACAAGCCATGACGAACTACTTGACACCTGGACACTGGCCGGGCCATAAAGCAGCTATCGCTTCGCGGGGGCGTGCGATTTGATTGCGGGTCCCCGGCCTAGACCATGGCCAAATGCCGTTCCGGCTGCTCCATTTCCAACGCCATTCCCATTTCAATTGATATTGATGGGCCAGTCAGGAGGCCAGCAGGCAGGTTCCCGGCTAATTGCGATTGTCCTCGGGACCGAAGACGACATCTCTCCTTTGGCTGATTTACAATCGGGCATCGGCACTTGATGAGCCCGCTGTCAGCTTTTAGTGCGTGCATCACTCATTGTTACAGTTAGAGAGCTGGCAACTCTAATTTAATTTAAATGCGGCACTGCAGCCCGCCATAGCGACACCCGCCGCTGTCTCTCGTATATTTGCCTGCAGCGGCTTCAGTTACCACCAGTCCACGGCAGTGCTGACTTCTTGTTTCCTTTCTCCCAGCGCGATCTGGATCTTTGTGAAGAGAAATTTGCAGAATTTTATCAACTAATTGGACCCTTTAGGTAATATTACCACACAGGTATCTAAAAGAAATTGTATATCCTTTCACAAAATAATATTCTCAAAATGTAATATTTTATATCTAATAAATTCTTACAGAAATTAGGAAAATTTACAGTGAAAACTTTAATGCTCACAAATGAGAGTTTTTAATTCATAATTCATAATTTTGTGTATTTGGCTGGATGTATGCTGCCAACACTGTTCCACATCCAAATATATCCACATCCACTTCCACGTCCACTTGGCTGCAGGTTTTCGAGTGTGTTTGCCTTAGTGGAGGTGAAATTTCGCCCAGTTGGCGTGGGCGGTTGCTGGTGGCTTGATGGTTGCCCGACTCAAATGCCTTTAGCCGGTCTTTATGGCCGCCGTTTCAATGCGCTTTAATTTCTATGGCCCAAGCCAAGATTGCAATTCATTTCCCTGCCATTTGGCGGGCCGCGCTGACATTCAATTATACCCATTCTCTGGCGACTTTCGGGGACTCATTAAGCCAGCCTTTTGCGGCTAGCCAAACAAACTCTCCTCGTCGTCATAACTTGTTCGGGGGAATATCAATTGTCATCAGCGGATCGCAGATAGTAGATCGCGGATAATGGTTGTCATCAGGTCGGGCTTATTGCCGCTTATTCATTCTGCCCGCTCTTATCAACAGCGCCATCAGCGCAAAAGCGAACATTTGTTAAACACTAAATGCACTTATTTGTTTTGCGGCAGCGGCAGCCCCAAGAATGCAATCAACATTGGCCACACAGCAACTTGCAACTTGCAACTGGCAACTGGCAACTGCAGCACCAGCAGCAGCAGCACCTAGCTGACTGACAGTGGCTTCAACCTGGCTGCTCAGTGGGGAAGCTACTAAAATGAGGCAGTCGGGCTCCAGACCCAGCTTTTGACTCCCACGTTTGTAATGGTGCATTGCACAAATTGCATTATTTGCACGCCGCGCAGTTGCACTCGCTGCAACAGGAACAACAACAGTGGGTAACATACACTCTGGAAAATTGTATATAAATAAAATTATTTTGTTGTCTTAAAAAGCCGTTTTTGATATGGAACTCCTGTTGGTATTTTCATTGAAGACTTTGAGTTGAGAGCTTAGGAGGCCAGGAGCATACTAAAGACTTTAATTTGTGTTAAATCTAATTCTAATATATTACCTTTTATCAACGTCAGCATAACATTAAAACTACTTATCTTTATCTCCTAAAATATAAAAAATATCATGCAGAAATTGGGTAACATAAAAAAGATTTATTGAGCCGAAGGCCTTAGCTGCTATGGCTCTTAGACCCTAGTTAGCTCTTAGTTTAGAACTATTTGTTAGCTTTAGATAAATAAATAAATGAATAAATAAATAATATTACTTAATATGCTTTGCTAATTTCTCCGAATTTTCTTTAAGTGCGGTCTGACTGTTGTTGTTAGTATCATCCACATTGTTCTTGTTTTTGTATATATTTCTTTTTTGTTTTTTTGGGCTTTTCTTCCAACTCAGCAACAGCGGCACTTGACGCCACGAGAACATAAAAATGCTTTTCAGCACTCGAAATGATGATGACTGCGACTCGGCGGCGAACCGACGGACCCCGCCTCCCGCCTTGTTCGGCTAAACTACTCCAGTCAAAATAGCATTTTAATAGACGCAACAGCTACGGCAATAGCGCAGCAAAAGCAACAGCAACATCAGCAGCAACTGCAACTGCAACAATAACAGCTCGACACGACGACCCAAAGCAAAAGCCAAAGTTGCAGCCAAGTCAGTGAACATGTGAAAATACTTTGGCTCCGGCGGAGATGGAGATGGAGCGACGAAAGAATTGCCAGCACACGCTTTTCTAATTTAAGAACCTTTCGCTGCATGTCCAGAAATTTGACATCAACTCGCCGCTTGCCGCTGCCGCTGCTGCTTTGGCCAAATGTTATCTAAGCCGCAAAACGGAATCCAGTTAGCTGCGTCGTCAGTCGGAAGAGCAAACAAAGGCCCAAAAGGGGGGGGGG
>VNJM01002086.1:0-15574 GCA_008042475.1 Drosophila kanapiae | reverse complement strand
CTGCGGTCCCGCAAGGGAGCCATTTGGGTCCCTTATTGTTTACATTATTTATTAATGACCTACCCGAAGTTTTGGCTAACTCTAGAGTTCTTATGTACGCAGATGACGTTAAGCTTTGTGTGTAGTATAAAGACAGCTCTTGCCACTCGGATTTACCAACAGATCTGAATAACTTTCAAACATGGTGGCATGTTAATTTATTAAATTTAAATGGCTCTAAGTGCAAGCTAATGATATTCTCACATGCTTGCGACTTATATGCTAAACGGCTGCTCTTTGAAAAGAATCACCCTGGTCGACGATTTGGGCGTACGCCTGGATCCTAAACTCGACTTTATAAATCATATTTCGTGCATGGTGAATAAAGCCAGGGTTGTGTTTGGTTTTCTTAAGCGGTGGTCAAAAAAATTCGATGACCCTTATGTTAGGACCTATTTCGTCCTATCTTGGATCCTGCGTTTGAAAAGAACTTTTTGCTTTTCGCTTTACGCGGTTTTATCTGGGATTCCGACCTAAGGTTACCCTCTTATACAAGTAGAATTCCGCTAATAAACCTACCATCATTAGCCAACTGTGGAACTATGTTAGGTATTACTTCATCTATAATTTAATCCGTGGTGACGTGGAAAGTTCTGACCTAATAGGTCAGCTTAATCTTAACTTACTTAGTACGCATGCAAGCAAACATTCAGGCAGCACGCCAGTAGTTAATTTCCTCGCAAAATGTACCTACCCAACCTTACTAACCCTTAAGTAGTGCATCAACGTCCAAGAAAAAAAAAGAACTAAAAATTAAAAACAAAAAAATCGGCTACATCCGCGAAAAATGAGCTGCGTTTTAACTTTGGATCGATTGTAGTGTTTGAGCTGCTAATGCCACCGATTTAGGCTAATGCCACCCTGTCGGCAATAAATAAATATCCGCTCTACACGCCTCGTGAGACATTTTAGCTACAATTTTCTATCTATTGACGGCCCACATCGAAAATTCATCCGACTAAAAAGCGCTAACGCGATTGTTCGTTTTACAATTAATCGGACATCGAAAATGTATATGCATAATTATCGCACACATGAGCTTGCTACATTTTAGCGCTGCTGCGTACACTCAGTTTTAGCTTATTACTGAGAGAGAAAACCGGATTTCGTGCCCAAAAAAATTTTCAAGTGTAATCATTTGTAATAAGAGTTCTTCATCTTTCATCGCTGCTGAAAGATAAGTGTGTATATAACTTAAAAAAAAATATATGTATTTACAAATTTAGTAATATAACATTTCAAAACATTTAATTTATTTATATATAGTGAGCACCCACAAATATTACCGTTCAAATTACCCACAAAAAAATGGACTCCGAGGCCAAGAGTTTTGGGCCTTCCTCGGAGCTAGCCAGTTTAAAAAAACGCAAATATTATCTCATGGCTAAAAAGACGAATGAAGCAAGTAAGTAAGATTAAGAAAAACCTAACCTAAGACGGCAACATAGAGGTTAACATGGAACAGGAAAATGATACAAATGATAGTTCAGAGAAAAACGTTTTTTATACAATACCTTCCACAAAGACCGCTTGTAGTGTACATTGATAAAATTGTTACTACTATCCCAGACTAGACATTCATGGGAGCCCCGTTAGAATTAAATGCAGTGCTTCTTAAACTAAAAATAATGGATACTATTTCAGTTAACAAAATTGACTATGTAAATCAGCGATGGCAGCAAAAAGAATGGTTATGAGCCAAAGCAAAATAATGGTTATGATCATAAAATTAAAAAAAAAAATTATTTTTTAAAGGAGCATCATTTTTAATATTCCCGTGCAAATTTCTGACGCTGAGCTCATGGAATATATTTCCTCACCTGTGCCGATTCACGACGTCATTCGTGTTGAGACGAGGGATAGAGTTAATAAAGAGAACTTTATAAAAACTTCTCGAGTGAACATTTTATTTAAGAGAGCGCATATCCCGAATGAAATTGTGTTTTTGTACACGAAAATTAATGTTAGTCCGTACGTTCCGTTTAGCCAGTGTTTTAGGTGTTTTAGATTTGGACACTTAGCTCAGCATAACAACAGGAACAAAAATGCAGCAAATGCTCGCTCGGTCATAGCAAGGAGCAACTATGTTCTCAGATAGTCTGTGTCAACTGCAAGCAGCAGCATATAGCGACCTCTCTTGAATGCCCTGCACGTATGCTATTCAAAAGTGATTGTTGACATTAGAAAACCTATCAAGTAATGAAACCAAGATTAGGTACCCCTCTCTATTCCAAATTCTAGACGAAGTTGCCACGAATGACACTCAAGACCCACAACCAAATTGGCAGAGTAAATCTGCAATTCCCAACCTGCAAGATAATACTAAATTGGTAGCACAGCATATTTACGCCAAAAATGCCTTTAGCAAAGTAGTTAAGAGTTCTCTTGACAGAACGAACGAAGTGAAAAATGCCCGTGACACTATGAGCAGCTGGAAAGCTGCTCTTCAAGAACATACCGACACTTGTTCCTACTTTGTTCACACTCACGTTGGTACAAATTTAACATCTCCACACGTTCCTTCTAGGCATGCAAGTGACGACAATGCAGCTCTTAAAGCTGCTGAGTCTAGCTTAAATCAATTATCTTCCGATATTTCTTCATTTTCAGTTAATGGATCTAAAAACCTGGTACCTGAGTCAAGAAACTTTTTAGTGAGCTTAAGAGATATAATTACAATGACCAACTCAAAAATAGGTTTGTTCAAAATTAATGAAGTTATTTAAATCGTTTTTGATAATTATGTTTGATTTTTTGTTTCTATATTTATTTATTTAATGTTTTTTTCTTATGTCTATTTTATTTTATTATAAATTAATAAATAAATAAGTAAATTAATCTTTAAAAATACAACAATATAATATTCAGAGCCTAACAGCTAATAATAACAAACAACTGCTAGAACTTATTTAGTTAATAATGACATAGACATAGCCATAGCATTGTTTTCTGAAATCTGGATTAATGACAATTCCATTTGTAGCTTAGCTTATTACGATTTGGTTAATAAACCACGTTCTGGTGGATATGGTGGTGTAGAAATTTATTGAAAAAGCATATCCGTTTTAGACAAATTAATTGGAATACAAACCTTGAATAGGTATTTGCACGATTAATTTGAAGCACAACGTCAGTGTTTTCAGCATTTATGCAGCATCGAATTCGGACAATAGTTCCGTTGAGCAATGTGTTAATTATTTTTCTTAGCATTGCAGCCCAATCAAAGGGTCTAAAAATTATAGAAGGTGATTTAAGTGCAAAATCAAGCATATGGGGGAATAGCGTGCATGATGCTAGAGGTGGCATTTTGGAAATGCCCTTCTTAACTCATGTTTTTACTGTCTTAATAATGGTTCTCCGACATTTTCACACAACCCTTCTTATTACTCTGCAATAGATTTAACGCTTTCAAATAATAACAATTTAAACTTAAAATGGACGTCAATTAATTTGAAAATTTTAAATAGCAATCACTTCCCCATAGTAATCGAACTAGATCAATTTTCTTCTGCTTTAAAAAAAAACCTGACCACAAAAATGTTATTAAACCCTTTTCCAAAATTCAAATTTCGACTATAGGAAACAAAATAATTACTTCTAAGACAATTCACATTTAATTGACATAGATGCAAGCAATAAATACTTACCTAAAAAATACTGGGACGACAACTGTGACAAACTCTTTAGATTAAGAAATTCGTGTAGGCAAAAATAGTTTTAAACTAAACTACATTCAGATGCTATTGATTACATTAATAGTAATAAAAAACTAAATAATTATTTTAGTAAAATGAGAAAAGTAAATTTAAATAATTTGGCAGATGAAATTTCAAACCCCTATTCACCGAAGAGTATGTGGAATACAATAAAATCGCTTAAGCTTTACAAACAGATAAACCCCCCAAAAGTGCAATTTGTCGCTCTGAATTGAATTTTTAAATCAAATAGCCACAGACCCTAACACTGCGGAATGCTCAGCGAGCCTTTTCCGGTTTGGGCCTCTCTATACGTACAATGACTCCAATTTCTCGACACATGAACTTCTTGACTTCCGTAATACCCGTAATCCTGACTCAGCTAAGGGTCTGCACAACATATCTTACAGAACGCTTTTGGCACTATTACTGGAACAATTAGCTACTCTAGTTTCCCTGCTAAATAAAAAGGTAGATATTGGTGATATTCCAGATAGCTGATCTTGACTATACCATTATTACCAATAACAGACCTATCTGCCTACTAAGTACTGTTTTCAAGTGCTTAGAAGGTTTGGTAAAACTAAGAATGGAAGAACATATTAAAATAAACGACATTATCCCTCCCTGATCCTATGCAATTAGGAAAAACCACTCTACGGCACAATGCATAAATGATGTTGTAAATAATATAGCTACTCTAAAAGCTTATGGTTTCCATGTAACGGCCTCTGCTTTAGATTTAAGTAAAGCTTTTGACGCAATTAATATTCCCATTTTGGGTCAGAAATTACAAGATTTAGCTTTCACTACCACATTAAATTCAATATAAATTTTCTAAGTATTTAGATGGGACAAGCAGAAGCCACAGTGGATAAAGGGGTCAGTCAGGGAAGTTGTCTAAGACCGATTCTTTTTAATATTTATACTGCTGAACTACAAAGTTTAAGTAATAGCCTGGGCAGTATTTTATTTCAATACGCTGACGATTTCTTATTAGTTAGCTATGACAAAAACTTTTCTTTGACTCAAGAATTACTGGAAAATAAATATAATAGTTTTAGGGTAATGTGCAATAAAATTAACTTGTTTAATGCGGACAAATCCTCCACTATACATTTTAATCTTAGAAGAAGTCCTTTAGGGTCTTGTGTGATAATATTATTTTAAAGAATGTCGATACTGTTAATTACCTAGGTAGGATAATAAGTGCCAATAATTCATCCGTCCAACATATAAAAAAACTATTTCAAAATCTAATCGGACCAACATGTTGCTACAACTGTTAGGCGGCTGCCGGTTTGGGGTGCATTCAAGTAAATCTTTGTTTTCTTACAAGTCTTTTATCAGGTCCAGATATGAATTCGCTAGCTCATCATATGCGAATATTTCTAAAACGGCTCAAAACTGTATTAATACACTTGCCAACATTCATATTTTTGGAAAGCTCTGTGCCTTATTAGATCCATGACAATTAATATAATTTATAACCTCGCAGCTGAACTGCCAGCAGAATACAGAATCAAATTTACTACTTTTGCTCACGGGCTACCGGCAGCGAGGCAATTCTTTTTTATCCAAAAATACTAGCTACGGTAGAGTGTAAGCAGAGTTTAAAGACATATTCGATAGCATTGCTCTCATTTGTCCCTTGTCTCTTTCTACACGTAAGATCTCTTTTGATACTGACTTTTTTAAAAGCACCTGTTCAAACAAAAAAGGCAATAAATTTCAAATTAATTATTATTATGCAGAACTATCCTAAGATAGCCATTATACTGACAGCCTTGGGGCAATTCAAAATATCAAGAACTTCTATAACTGCATAGCGCAAAGCATACTGAAAATTATAAATAATAGTCAACATTTGATTTCAGTCGAGTTCCACCACATTTGAAGTCATGTCAGCATAAAGGAAAATGATCTTGCAGATATAGCGGCACAAAATGCGAGAAGCACCGTGCTGGTTATTTCCGTCAGATGGATTCACAACGATGCCATTAATGTATTCATGTATTCACAAATAAAACTTGATTGGGATAGAGAATACAGCTTGTTTTCTTTCGAGCGTAACAAGGGATATTCTCTTCTTCAACCTCACACAACAAAGAGGACTTATTCAACCGCCTCGAAACAAAAAAAATTAAATCGAATATTAAGTGGGCACCCCATCGATAAATACACATTATACAAATTGATAGTGTATAATACTTCACTCTGCTCCAACATCCTTTTAGACATTGCCATCCACCACCAACGGATTCTGGTGTATTGCCTTCATATGTTTCTATGGCTAAAATCCCAATTTAATATATTTTTCAGGAATTTTTTTGTATTAAGATAACTTAACAGCACTATTTTAAACGATGCACCTAAAAAGTACTTACTAAAGAGAGCAATGCTGATTCATATCATACTACATATGTACATAATAAATATGTTTGTTTGTGTATTGATATACTTTAATTATATTAAGTTTTCCTGTGGATGTTAACGTTATACCATACCTAAAATAATTGAAATCTAATTTAAGAACATACCTGTCTATTTCTTTATCAGTGTCGTTGTCCGTCAGGCGAGATTGTTTATTTTCGGCGTGTCCTTCAAATTTTTTGATAGGTGTATTTCTTATTATATCTATTTTTATATAGTTTGAGAGATCAATATCATCAGAAAAATGTTGATGGTGATTTCCAATTTTACTGGATGGGCTTACATGCGGCTCTAAGCACAACTCGATTCTACTTTCCAAATAAGGGTATATTTTAGGTCCGCCGCAGCAACTTTTGAACTCCATATCGGAATGCGAAGATCCAGATGTAGGCCAAGAATTAGTCATTTTGGCTTTAAAATTGTTCTGAAGTTTATTAGTTGAGCTTTCTGAGTTGATATATTTCGGTCCATTAATTAATGCACTTCCAACACTTGCGATTTCTTTGAATTTTTTTAATTTCTCAAATATAAAGACTTTTAATTCATCTTCAGTTTTTAACGCAAAGGTCCTACATTCATTATATAGTTGTTTCGCAAATTGCATTGTGCTTCTTAATAAGGGGCTTAAGGCATTTTGATTTTCAAAGTCATTATACATATTAGTAAGATAATGATCATTTAAATTGAGTTCTAAAGGCTCTGACAAACATTCCATATTACCTTCTGTAAAGCGTGCTTGAGAACTAGCGCTGGTAGATAATGTTTGACTTTGGTTAGGTTTTTGTTTATCATTGTAATCTAATTTGTAAAGGCTTAACTTATTTATTGCATTTTCAATAAAGTTCCATATATGTATTGGAATATCGTTCCCCGTGGAGCTACTATGTACAATAACATTCAAAAGAGTGTCCCGAACCATTTTTATATTGGGATAGCCCATATTTACCTCATGTGAAGTATAGTTATGGTCGCTCAAAGCATCTATAAACCTAGAGTCACATTTTTTATAATTATTACATTCATTTTGAAATATACCTTTTTCTGGAAACGTCAATAAGTCTTCTACACTTATGTTATTATCAGGGCACGTATCTATTTCAATTTGATTTGTATCATCATTTGTGAGCTCTGCGTAAGCAGTCTCCGTTATTTTTTCATGCTCAATATTTATTTCGCTTTTTATAAACATATCCAAATTATTCCTTTTCACACATGTGGTCTCCTCCGAGTCTTTTTGTTCTGTTTGAAATGGCGATAATTCTTTCATTTTATATTCTGGAAAGAAAGAGATTGGAAAAAAATTCATTCGTATTCACGGATAATTTCAAAATATTTTTGCATACAACAAAAAAAAAACTAATAATTATTAAAACATAACAACTAAGAAAATTGTATAGACTCCTCTATATACGATATGTTTGAACCTGAGGCAAGAAATATATCAAGACCAAATCTTAAGAACAGATGCACACCTACCTATGGTCTGTCTTATTCGTATAGTTTCAATTTCAATTTGTATTATAAAAATATTCAAAATTAAAGATTGAATCATGTTTAAGAGTTGTTGGTTGTAGACTGCAGCTTAACGGTAACCTCGCGAACTCCCTTGATCATCTTGCTTCTCTCTCTCTCTCTCTCTCTCTCTCTTGCTTTTCTAAACACAGGACTCAATTCGTTAAATTTTCGGGTTTCTTTATTTGCACAAATTCCTCCTGGTAAATACCAGAAAATAACTGTAAAAAAAACTGTCCGCACGGTCCTATGTCGCGGGACAGCGAATTTCTGTGCTTGCGCTCTGCCACACACACACGCTAACACTTCTGCAACTTTAGCCAAGGTCCTCAGGTACGCTCTCTGCAAAATAAAGCACAGCATAGTAATGTCACAATTTCATGCTTTAGATAAACTAGCTGTTTTTAGCGTTAAATAGCTATTTTTGTAGTCATAGCTATATGTCATGTCATATTACGGAAAACCTGTGTTCAATACCTCAAAAAACGTTTCTACCTGGGAGCGAAAATAGTTACCACCTTTATAAGGGATCGCCGAAATTGAAATGATAAGAGAGATCGTCTTGTATGTGCTGCTTGAAACACGGCTACCCCGTTGTATTTCACATTTTTAAGGATATCGTGTCGCTAGTTAGTTCTGAATACATAATACAAAACAGAATATTACTAAATGTAAGTTAGGCAATGTATATTTAGGGTCTAGGCAGTTCATATAAAACGGCTGAATGTCTGTAACGACTATTCCAATGAGCGCATCAGCATTCCGCGACGATTACAAATAATACGGTCATACTTGGTACATTGTTATAAGACCTCAAGTTAAAGTACTTTTTACTAACTTCCTTTTATCTAAATTGTTGCTGAATTTACCCTTATATTAAAAAAAAACATTTATCGTCAGCGTACATGAGTACTCTAGAGTTAGTCTGAACTTTGGTAATGGGGATTAATAAATATTGTAAGCAATATCCATGTATAATACCATCCACCATAGAGCATGCAGACTAGTCATTTAATACCTGAAAGGGCACGTAGTGGCTCTTTTAGCTCCTTAGGTAGAATTTTTTTGCTGGCGCCAGCAAGTCGCGCAAGGCGACCGTCGCGCGTGCCCAGTCATCCATGAAGAAATGCAACAAAATCTATTGAAAATAGGCGTCAAAGAGGAGACAAAAAAAGGTCGCGAGGCTCGCGATCTCGAATTTGCAACAACAAATACAGTGTCTTCGCCCACGCACAAAAAAATATATTGCGCAGTTAGCCGCGACCTCTGCACTGAGTGAAAAAATTTTGATTTGATCTTTAGTCGTTCTTTTAAGAAGGCCATGAAAAATAAAGAAAAGTGACTGAAGAATTTAATTTAAAAGGCGAAATTTTGTATTTTTGGCAGTGTAGTCCCTTCGCGCGCACAATCGACCTTTTTCACAACTGCGCCGGGTTGCGGTGGTTTGGGTTGTCCCTTTTTTTTGTCTGTCTGCTGTCCCGATGCGCGTTTGCTCCCTCCCTTAGATTTCGTGCCCTTGCTTGCTTTAATACAACGAATATGGACACATATATTTTTCAGCAACAGGACAGAGCTAAGTTTCGGATATGCTTGTCAATTTTATTTCTCCTCTCATTCTCTCCTCTCAGCTTAGTTCATTCGCAGAAAGGAACATCTCAAAGAAGGTTGTTCTGTGCATTTTTTGTTTTTCTTTAATATACGCTTTATAACATGTACAAAATTAATAAAGATCATGGCCGAATTTAGTGCTGTGACCTCCTAATAAGTGCTCTTGTGATTGGTGATGCAAACTTCTTTTTTTCTAGCAATGTTAGATTATATCAAAATTTTTATATTTTTGTATTTTTTTATATATATATATTATAAATTTTACTTCACTTATTCATTTAGTAAAAAACCAGTTTTTTATGTAAATTGATTTTAAGTTCAACCAGTTTCTGAAACTTATCGCTCATACGACGGATTGCAGTATCTAATTCTGTTTATGCGAGGAAGAGAATCATTTGAATCAATCAAAATTAAGATTAAAGTATATAATATATATATATTATAATGAATTTTAAATTTAATCTCTTTATCTTACAGCTGTCATGGAAACAATAAGGCGACATCTGCCGATATTTTCCTTAAAAATGACCAAAAGTCCGACTTTACTACGTATGAGTAGAGTACCTTATCCTTTAAATATAGTTAAAATTTTCAAAATGAATCCAAAAATATCTTACAGCAATAGGAACAGCATAAAAAAAATCTAAAAATTGACTTACGTAAAATATTTTCGCAAATATTTTGCAGACCGAATCAAAAATGGTCTTAATCTATTAAACATTAAATTGACCGTGATACGTGCCTAGCGGTGTTCTCATAAAAAGAGTGCAAAATAAAAAATGCAATGTAAAAAGCAAAATAAAAATTGATCTCAAAAGTCTGCGGTGTGAAGAATCAAATCTCTGAGACTATAAGAGCAAAATGTACCAAATTGTGAAAACATTGACACCTAGGAAACGCAGATCAACCACGAAGAACGTATTACTAAGATTAGCTAAGAATAGTGTAATGGGACCTGGTAATCTAAATAATCTAAAATAAAATCGGTAGATAAATATGGGTGTTATTACACAATAAAGTTATGCTAACCCATGGGTACCCATTTCTAAAATTCCAGCGTTTTTTATGTGATGAGATACAATAAAACCAAAAATAATATCAATTAAAGCATAAAGCCAAAAAAACGGTACGTTACTAATTACATGTTTTTTGTTTTTTTACTGCCGCCTTTAGAGTTTTTTTTTACCTTACATGAATAAAAGCTACATTTTGTTTTTCTTATTTATATTAAATTTTAAACAAGACAAGATTCATGATTCGATAAAATTCAATAAAATGGTTATAATATAACTTTACTGTATCTCTGCGTACAACAAATTATAATATCAATTAAAGCATTGACTTTAGTGCCAACGAGTTCTGCTTTTAATTTGCGCTGCAAAAATGTGTTTATTCTATTAGTTATTCAATTGACAGTATCCTTATATTTTTTCCATGCAGAATCATGGTCCTAGCGGTATTCTAGTTAAACTTCCCCAAAAAAGGAGTCCTAAAAGTTTGCGTACAGCTAAGAAATGAGGCAAATTAAGAGCTTGTCGGTAAAGTGAGAAGGATTTTAAATTTAAACTTCGCGGAGCTAACATTTCGGCCTAGTTTTGTTTCCCTTGAGTTGGCAGAACTCTTATTGAAATCTGGGCTATGCCTAATGTCAATATCATTATCAGTAATATATTTACGCTTGCGTTTACCAAACGACCATCCTTCGCAAAATAACACGAAATAACTTTATCATATTTTTCTACGTTATCTAGCGTTTTCTTATTCATAAGCGTTTTATTGAATTTAAGTCCGGAGGTTGTGGAGGTGTACGCAACTGTTGTTTTACGCTATACAAGAGCCAAAGCCGCACACTGTCAGTATGTTTTGAGTTATTCGTCTTCTTGGAATATGAAGTTTCTTTCCAGCAATTTCAACCAAATTGGCGATCAATATGTCAATGTGGGCCCTATGTTCCATCTATAAGCAACAGATTGCCCACGCAGTTGGCGGTCATACATCCCATAACATCATTGCGCTCCCGCTTCCCCCTCGCTGTTTTACGGGAAGCATTAAATTATGCTTTTCCAAGGCAGTACGAATTTTCCGAAACACAAAATTTAGTTCCTTAATGCTAAAAATGCATAAATTGCTTTCATCCAAAAAATTACCTTGTTTCAAAACTCGGAGGCTTCGTAATATGGTATTTGCAAAATCCAAACGTTTTTTCAGTTTTGTTTGGAGAATAAATTGTTTCCCGGCTTTGGAATCCACCTTCTTAATTGCCCTTCCTAATTGCTGTTCCGATATGGATTCTTCAACTTCAAGTTTTAACTCTTGGGAAATCGATTTCGCGTAGTTCTTAGAATTTTTCTTTTTTTCATCAATATGTTTGGGCGACCAGATTTGGGCGGCAATAAGATTGGGCCCGATGTTATTTAATTGGTAATAACTTAATTATTGTTGCGATCCTGTTTTTCCAATTCGACGAAAACTCAAATTCCAATTTCATAAGGACTTTTCTTTCGTCAACGTAATCTCTTTTTCTTAGGACATAGCATAAATGCAACGAAAATTAATGAACCAATTAGGCAAAGACACTTTGCAGTATACACTTAATAAAGATTTTATTAGGTGTACGCAGACTTTTGAGACCTTTTTTCTTATTGTGTGAAAAAAAAAATTTACTATAAAAGTACCGATAAGCGCATAATTTTTCAGAAAATGTTAGAGGTCCATGTCTTGAATGACTAATAAAATAAACACATTTTGGATTCGCAGAGCACAATATTGGCGGAGTTTTTTTTTTTTAAGTCAATGTATTGCATTTGAATAGTGCTGTAAGCAGAGATATGAGACGATGCTAATAGGCTTAGTTTGATTGTACGTCTGCATCTAATTTTATTATCTGTTAAACATAAACAATGCAAATTATTAAAATTTAAAAATTAATACGAAAGACAAGTACATATACACACATACAACAAATATTGTATGTACATACGGTGTATATATGCGTACATATGTACATACATTTGTACCTTATTAAACTAGGAAATACGTATGTATGTATCTCTTTTAATTCTGTAGAAAGGTAAATATCTGAAAAATACAAAAAAAAAAATATTTAAATGTGTTTGCAGCGGATTTTTATTTAAGCGATAAGATTCAAATGCATTTTTAACTTTTCCACAGTATTTATTTGTGAATATGTACATGCATACATACATACATACATATGTTCATAAACGCATATGCACATTCTAATGCAGTGTATTACTCACAATATTAATTTAATAAGTACAAATTTAATTAACAGTAGAATCGGTCGGCTTTTTGTTAAATGACGCTCTCAAATGCAGGCCGTGATTGAGTTATTTAAATATAAACAAATATCTTAATAGATAGATGTCACAAAGTAAGGCAGCGTTTCCACTATTTATGTAATAGGGTATTCACATCATTTCCTATTCACAATTCTATTCCAATCAGGCCAATTCTTTAGAAAGGTAAAAATCTAAAAAATAAAAAAAAATAAAAGTAATTAAATGTGTTTGCTGCGGATTTTTTATTTAAGCGATAAGATTCAAAGACATTCTTAACTTTTACACAGTATTTACTAGTAAATATGTACTTACATACATACATACATATGTTCATAAACGCATATGTATATTCTAATGCAGTGTATTACTCACAATATAAATTTAATAAAAACAAATTAATTTACCAGTAGAATCAGTTGGCTCTTTGTTACATGAAGCTCTCGAATGTAGGCCGTGATTGAGTGTTTTAAATATAAACAAATATCTTAATTGATAGCTGTCACAAATTATGGCAGCGTATCCACCATTAGGTATTCACCACCACCTTTGGGTATTCACATAATTTCCTATTCACAATTCTATTCACAATCAGGCTAATTCACACCACAGTGATTTTCTGGGAGACCACAAGCTGGTAAAAAAAGGTTTGCGTGCTTACATTGTAATGTAATGCAATACATTGTATCATTAGTTGCTCAAGAACTTATTCTACTGTGTGCTTTTAATAAAAGGGTCATCAATACCGTCGACCACGGTTTAAGAAATCCAAGCACACACTTGGCATTATGGAATGTGTAACAGCCAACTGCGTGGGCATTATGTCGTTTATAGACGGAACATAGTGCCCACATTGACATATTGATCGCTAATTTTGTTGAAATTGCTCAGCGGTAAGACCTGGAAAGGAACTTAATATTTCAAGAAGACGAATGACCCAAAACATACTGACCACATTGTAAGGCTTTGGCTCGTGTGCAGCGTAAAACAACAGTTGCGTACTTCGCCACATTCTCCGGACATAAATCCAATAAAAAGAATGAAATTGTTCAATCGTTGATAGAAGTGCTTTTGTACTATCTCGACAATCTCATGAAATGCTTCCATATATTAAGTCGGTGACAAAGTTTTTTCAAATATTAAACCCTTGCGTTTGCGTTTTCTTATAAAGCGGATCATATAAATGAACCCCTTAGCAGTTTGAGTTTAAGGAGAATTATTACTTACTTTATTATCTTAAAGAAGATGGTTCAGTAAACCAGATTGACTAAACAAATTTGTCGACGTCACAGGCCTCTAGATTCATTACCTGCTGGGTTCTGTGTTGTTGAAACACGCCTCCATGAAGCTTTTCCTGACCACTTTTGAATTAGAGGTCTGCATGAATACAGTCAAAGCAGCATTTGGTATTCTAACTCAAAGTGCTGACTGACTGAGTGAGACATTGAGTAAAACGGATTTGGCAAATGTAGTAAAGGCATGAGTTAAAAATTTACCATATCCGAACGGCAAAGCAATGCACGAAATGAGTTTCCCGACCGAGTACTCGGTTAGTCGGTCCCTTTTCAATTCCTTCTCAGCCTCCAATACACATGCAAAGTGTAGTGAGGCATGACGAACACTATCTGTCTCAGTCATGCCCACGTCCAAACTACGTTGATTACAAACACATGTAAAAAACAGCACGTGGTAGACTAAACGTTTTGTTAAAGGAGACAAAAACTTTAATGCCAAAATTTCATCCGAATACTCGGAACATTTACTCTGTATTCACTCATTCTATCCATTACGCTTTGGTTTAAATGTCACTCATTTCGCATACAACGAAAACAACGCTCACCAATTAACAATTTACTTTGCTGAATCCGTTTTGGCTTGCCGAATTACGACTCAGGCTTGTTGTACTCAAATAACCGAAAATGTTGAGTGTATTCGTGCAGACCTCTATTTTGAATCTCCGCTACGCTATTCGAAAACGTACAAACATTTTTTTTTTATATTGGACGTTGATGCACTACGATCGGTACACTCAAGTGGCCCTTTCGACACCAAGCACGTGCTCGTTAGGGTTAGGTGTTAGTGGGCGCGATAGGAAAGTGTATAGGTAAAGTTTGCGAGGAACTTAAACTACTGGCGTGCTGCCCAAATGTTTGGTTGCATACGTGCTAAGTAAGTTAGGATAAAAGTTCAAGTTTGGGAAGGCTGTCAACGTTTGAGGTTATGGGGTACATATCATTATAATTAGCACACAAAACTCTAAAGGGTTCATGCATTTTGTGACGAAGTCACTTTCATTGGCCACGGAGGCTGAGCAAGGCTCACGGAGAGCGGCGTAAGACCCACGGAGGGCGGCCTGTAGTAAGATCCCCAGCGATAAGGCCCTAGGAGATACCCTGAGGAAGGTAGCGCAAGCTTTACTTCCGCATTCAGCCCGAGCAGCAGTTCGCATCGGGAGAGGAGAGGACAGCGCCGACTCTTCTCCAACAGGGAAGCCGACGGCGACGGCAGCAGCAGAGCGAAGAGCGGGAGTCGACAGCGTCGGAGCGAGAGGGAGACGACGGCCGATGCAGAACCGACGGAGACAGCAGCAAGAGGGAAACCGCCGGCAGCGGCAGAGAAGAGCACCGCTGCCGAAGGCATCGGCGCCGAGTGCAAGGCAGCCGCAGCTGGAGCGCGGATTCGGGAGGCCAGCAGCAGGGCGCTGCGACCGAGGGCGAAGACCCAGCAGCCGTCACAGCAGCCGTCGCAGCAGCCGATCGCGGAGAGAGAGACGGCGGATAACGGCGCCTGGGCAGACGATCCGAGCAGAGGAAGGCGGAGAGGGAGACGGCGGATAACGGCGCCTGGGCAGACGATCCGAGCAGAGGAAGGTGGAGAGAGAGAGAGTTGCTCGCGGGAGCCGAAGGCGACGGGAGAATGGAGGAGAGAGATACCAGCGGTGAGCAGCGACAGCAGCGGTAGCCGAGGCTGGAGCAGCGCAGCCGGCCG
>VNJM01003633.1:0-13293 GCA_008042475.1 Drosophila kanapiae | reverse complement strand
CAATAGTGAATACGCCCATATTGTTACGGTACCAAGTATGAAAAGTAGCAAAAGACAAAATCTTCTTGCTGGCTTCGAAATGGAATAACCACGCATACATGCATCCGTGTATGTGAATGCATGAACACGCACACATACAAAGGCCAAGTCAAGCGCACGACAACCTTCTTTGAGATGCGCCTCTTTGCGAATGATCTGATCTGAGCGGTCGATGCGAGCGAGAGCGTAAAAAGAGAGAGAGCAAATTGCCGAGCATTCCCGAAGCTGCGGGGCCTGTCGCATACGGCGCTCTGGGGCCTGTCGCTAAAAATTTTTGGTTCCATTTTCGTTGTATGAAATGGGAAGTCTATATGCTGTATGGTTGGTGGTATGAGCGAGGTTGTGTTTATTCTAGACTCAGGGTCAAATTTAAGATGAACAATATTCTGATTTTGTAAAATAGTGCTGAGTATCGATACTGGCATGGAAAACTTAAAAAAATAAAACGAAATTGTTTTTTTGAAGATATTAGTCTTTTAAACAATGTTAAGTTAAAACATGCCTTACGCGAGGCTTGTATACTATTATCGCCAGAAATCTACTGTAAAATTTTAAAAATATACAAACAGAGAAAAGTGATTGGAAAAATAAGGTTTTTGTTGACCCTGAAATAAAAATGGACAACTCAATGAAAATTCTACAGATCTCGAGAATGCCAATTCAGTTGATGAGTTCCATCATGAAATGAAATAAAAATGAGGAAGAAATAATAAATATAAAATAAATATGAAACTATGTCAATGTCATAAAAGAATATTCATTTTAATAACATTGGTATAGTATATGTAGACTCTGATTGGTCTGGAAACTAAACTGACAGAAGAAATACTACACTCATAAATATTTTACCTAAAATCGGCAACAAAAATTTGGAATTTATGTTAATATCTAGTAACATGTACAGGTCTAGTTGCATTTTATCGAACAATGTTACTTTTGTTGCAAATTTATTGTTTTATGAGCAAAAGTCACTGTTGAGTATCTCTATTCTGCCTTCAAAAGTAACAATACAAAATTCTAAAGTATTTTTTTATATCTGTAATGACGCTGTAAATCAGTTAATAACTAAAACAACAATATTTAATGCTTTGGTACATGTATACCACTCTTTATTAGTCGGCTAATCAATCTTTCGGCGTCCATAAATCAACTAAACTCCTCTCTCTGCATACAAGCCTACCCGTCGTGAGAGAGCGCCTCGCTCTCCATCTCATCTTCGCTCTCTGATGCTCGTACAGGTCTCCACATCCCTTCTTTTCTTTTTAAACGAAGCTTCAGAATTTTGCCATCGCCTTGTCTCCTGTGTTGTTGGAGGTTCTTGTGGATTTTGTATCTCTTGGGTTGGCTGTAAAGAAATAGCTGGGAAAGGTAGACAGACTATCATCCCTGGTCGGGGTCGGTGGGAGTTTGTCAACAATCTTTTTCAAGTGGCTGACGTTCCAAGTAAACGATTTACCACCACCCGATACCTGAACTACATTTCCATTTCGATTGGTTACCTCGTAAGTAGTCGTGTCGAACGTTGGCGTTAATTTATGTGGAAATACCAAGTTCTTTAATAGGACTCTGTCTCCGACTGGAATATTAACGTCTCTTGCCCTCATGGTACTGTCTGCTGCCTCTTTCCCTTCGTGTTTCCTCAAAAGATCATTATCTTTTTCTTCTGAGTCCACCGTTTCACCAATGAGATCCTTTATGCTTGTGATTTCATCTCTAATAACTCTGTTGAACAACAGTTCTGTGGGTGGTGCCCCCGTGGTGCCATGTGGGGTGACATTGTACATCAGTTTTAATCGTTTTACCAAAGATTTGTTCATATTTTCGACCTCTCCATTAGCCTGGGGCCAGTACGGTGGTGTTGACAGAACTTGAATACCATTGTTTGTGCAAAAATCTTTGAACTCGGCGCTTATGAACTGTCTTCCATTATCAGCCGTTAACGTTTCCGGGAAACCCAATCTTGCAAAGATTTCTTCCATTTGTTCGATAATGGTTTTGGACGTGATCGATTTGATTAGCTTAAATTCCATATATCTTGAGTAGTAATCGATCAATACCAGTATATTACCAGTATACTACTACCCAAAAGGTCTGTCGCAACACATTTCCATGGGCCAGTTGGAAACGGGCGTCTCTCCATCGGTGCTGGATTTGATGGGATCGAAACTAGGAGACAATCTCTACATTCTTTCACATGTTGCTCAGTATCTTTATCCAGGCCTGGCCACCAAACTTTTGAACGCAGTCTTCGTTTCATCGCACTTATGCCTGGGTGTCCTTCGTGTGCAAGTTCCAGGACCGTCTCTCGAAGCTTTTGTGGTATTACCAATTTAGTACCCCGTAATAAAATATTTCCGACAATTGAAAGCTCCAATCGAAAAGGATAGTACGGACTTGACATGTTCAAACTCCACGAATTCCCATCAAGGCACGTCATGGCATCGAGTATTTCCTCGTCTTTAGTACTCGTTTCGGAGACTTGTGATATGGTAAGCGACTTAGGTATGGCGGACGATACCACGCGAAATATATGCTCCTCACCAGCCCAGTCAAAAGGTTCGGCGTCCGTGTTCTGGCACAGTCTCGACAGAGAGTCGGCAATATTCTCTTTTCCAGCTTTGTATATTACCCGGAACTGATAAGATTGTAATCGTAGCAGCCACCTTTCGATTCTGGCTGGAGGTCGCGAAGTTGGCTTAAATATGGTTTCAAGGGGCTTGTGGTCCGTTATAAGGTCAAACCTTAACCCAGCCAAATAAAAGTAGAATTTCTCCACGCTCCATACTAACGCAAGACTCTCTTTTTCCGTCTGTGAGTATCTTTTTTCCACCGGTGACAGACTTTTACTTGCGAAAGATATTATGCGTGGAACTTTCGCCTCGTCAAACTGTAGCAATACGGCCCCTAATGCCACTGGGCTAGCGTCCGCAATTAGGCATGTCTTATCGTGTAAGTTGAAATATGACAACATCGGTACCTTGGCAATTTTATTGTTCCTCGCCCTAAACGAATACTGCACGGCTCTTTAGAAGCTTCCTCAGGGGTTCCGTACTATCAGCCAGATCAGCCACGAACTTACCAATGTAGGTTACCAAACCCAGGAAACTGCGTATTTCTTCCTTATTCTTGGGAGCTCTGAATCTGGTGATGACTTTGACTTTTCAATGCACCTGTCCGACAAGATGTGGCCCAAAAATTTCAATCTCTGCGTTCTCACAACGCATTTCTGGGCATTTAATAACACGTTGTTTGCTCGAAATATGCTCTTAACCGCCTCCAGTGATTTATCATGTTCCTCCAGGTTATTTCCAAAAATGATGACATCGTCGATGTAATTTAATGCGTTTGGGCTGGGCGACAACAATTCCTCCATTAATCTTTGGAAAATCTCTGGAGCTGAGTTTACCCCAAACATTAAACGTTTGTAGCGAAATAGGCCACGGTGTGTAATAAATGTGGTGATCTCGCGACTACTTTCCTCCAGCTCCAACTGATGGTATGCGTTTTTTAAATCTAGCCGCGAAAAATATTTGGCCCCCCTGAGTTTTGTCATGAACGTATCGAAAGTTGGTAACGGATAATTCTCGCGTCGTATGGCTTTATTCGCCCGTCGCATATCTAGACATACTCGAATGCTACCATCGTCCTTAAACGCAATTACGACTGGAGAGATCCAAGGACTTGGTCCCAGCACGGGTTCAATGATATCCAGATTTAACGCCTCGTCCAGTTTATCAGTAATTTTAATCTCCAACGCTGCTGGTACTCGTCTCATGGGTTGTTGTACTGGGATTACAGACTCGTCAACGGAGAGTTTAACTACGACATTGCGCCATTTGGGAAATGAAACAGCCTTCTCAACTCGATTTACGTCTAAACCAAGTTTTAGAACGTTGAGTTCGATGGCTGTGTCCCGTCCCAACAATGATTGTTTACCCTTTTCTATTACATAAAACGTAGCAATCAGTTCTGGGTTATTTTGTACTGAAATCGGGGCTTCGAAAACCTGCAGCACTTTTAGTAGGCGATCGGATGCATAAGCACGAAACTGATTTGCAGATTCCACCCGAGGGTTAAACATTATTGCTTTTGTACCGCAAAGCTTCTGCCAATCGGACTGACTTATCAGATTGTATTTTGAGCCTGAGTCAATGATCATCTCAACTGTATCGCCACCAATTTTGCAAGGGATTTCTACCTCTTGTAATGACTGATCTCCTACTCGAAATGGCCCGGTATCCTTGGAGCCAACAATCTTAATTCCAATATCACCAGATATGGCCTTTATTGTCGAATCTCCAGTGCGTCTCCGTTTCTTATCTGGCTCATTTTGGTTCCAAGCAAAATGCAATTTTATCGCATATCCTGAATTTCATTTTCCTGGCCGGTCAGACCCAACTGTTTTCTTTGCGTCCATTTTTTCCGCATCTACCGCATTCGGGGCCCACCCCCCGCTGTACTATTTTGTTAATGCCGGTTGACTTGTCTTGGGGGGTCATAGACTGCATCTCTGTTCCCTGTTCGTCTATATTACATGTCCCTATAACCTCCTCCAATGTGAATTCTTTTTCCAGTAGTTTTTTCTTTAAGTCTAAGGAAGCCCACACATCAATGATCTAGTCCTTTAAGCAGATCTCCTCGATTTGTTTTTTAGTTTCGCCGAATGAACATTTAACTATTTGGCTGCGCAGCCTGGTTAGGAACTCGGTAAAACCTTCTCCTTCTAGCGGTATCATGGCTCTAAACAAATGCCTTTCAAAAGCGGAGTTCCGCTGTGGCGAAAAATATTCGTTCAGCTTGGTAATGAGAGGTGTGAATACTTCTTTTTTTTTCCTGCTCGTCAAACGGAATTAAGGCCCCTGGAATGTTGTACACTACGGCTTGAAGCTGAGGTCCGCCGAGATGTAGGAGCTTGTTTCTCTTCTTATAGAATGAGGTGATTTCTTTCGTGTCCATAAACACTTGCCAGAAAAACTATGCGTACTATGCTCACTGCACAACTTTGATGTTAAAAAAAATATTGACATAATTTTTTTTTATTTGATTAACACATGTATTTACTATAAACTTATAAACTATTATTTACCCTTAATCTATTAATTATTTTGTTTAAATTAAAAAACTAAAAATTCATCTAATTTTGGTGCGTACAAGCTTTAATTACTACAAAAAAAAGGCACTTATTTTAAAAAAATCCTTCAATTTAGTATGAAGTCGGATACCCCTTTCTTTTTAAAGTTTCAGACAATCGTTTTGGCATTGAACCTTCCAATTTTGCAGTCACGGATGCCGAGATTTGGTTCCATTCTTACTTAATGATCTGCTTCAACATATCCTTTGAAGTAACTGTATGAAGGCTCAATGGGGTTCAAATCTGGAGACTGTGGCGGTGAATGGAGCTGGTTTTTTGTGTTGTACAGCAACCAAAGCTTAACATTGTGTGTAGTGTGTTTGGGATCATTGTCAGGGATCATTGTTGGGAACTTATCAGAAAGATAAATTATCTCTTAGGATTTGCAAATAAGCTTTGTTATCCATGGTGGACCTGGTCTATAAACACCAGGTTTTCAACACCATTTGCCGCCATACATCCCCACACCATTACACCGTGCTTCAAAGTTGAAGCCAGGTTTTGTACATCGAGGGCTGTACCGCTCTTCCGCCACACTAGCTTTCGTCCTATGATGCCAAAAATGCAAAATTTGCTTTCGTAGCTAAATAGGACATCATTCCTGAAAGCTGGAGCCTCATCCATGAATATCTGGAATGCGCGCAACCACGCCTCCCACTCTGTCCGCCATAGCGCTTTGTCCATTGACTGACACAAAAATGGTTTAAGATCCGTCATGATTATATTCAACTGAAAAGAAAATCGTAAAACAAAAATAAAAAAAAAAAAAAAAAAAAAAAAAAAAAAAAAAAAAAAACAAAAATACAAATAGCCTTAAGATCCGAATGATTATTGGTTAATTTTATTTCTTTGAAGAAAATAAAACTAGTGTTTTTTTTTTAATATTAATGCAGCAGCCGCAATTTAATCGGCTGACACTGCATTGTATTTAATCTCATTTCTTAGGACAAATTGTCTTTCTGCGAAATTAATACTTTTATTTCGCTTCTCTATTTCTTTTGAAATAGACTGGTTATGCAGTAGCCGCAATTGAATCGGCTGACACTGGCATACCATTTAATCTTATTTCTTAGGGTACAATTAACCCTTCTGCGCAATTAACGCTTTTTTTTAACTCTTCTATTCCCTTTAAAATAGATCTTGGTTATTCCGCAACCGCAATTTAATCGGCTGACACTGCCACCACTAATTTTGCTTACGTTTTATTGCTTTGCACACCACCGCCACATTCATATACACATATACATACATGTATGTACATGTATGTATGTACACTTCGAGTTTTGGCGCGTGTCTCGCAAATGCAACGGTTCTTTTTTTCGTTCTTTCCTTTGCGCTGAAATTCGTTCACTTTATACGCGTTATTTTGAGACTCCTGTGGTCGCTCGTTGTTTATTTCTCAATGCACTGCGTTAATTATTAATATTCGTGTGTATTTTACTCGCCAGTGTAATAACGCTGTAAATCAGTTAATAAATAAAACAACAATTAATACTTTGGTACATGTATACCACTCTTAATTCGTCTGACTCTGTCGGCGTCCATAAATCAACTAAATTCCTCTCTCTGCATACAAGCCTACCCCTCGTGAGAGAGCGCCTTGCTCTCCATCTCATCTCCGCTCTCTGATGCTCGTACAGGTCTCCATAATATCTGTGATCTGGGCACACTAATGTTAGCCTACTTAATTTTCTCTTGACAAAGACTGCACGCGGTTAACAATAATAAAGTACATATGTACAATGTCTACTTATTTTTTGTGGATGATGGTTCTAAAGATCACAACCCCAATACAAAGGCAGAAAAGCTCTTCAGAAACTAAAGGTAACTGGGCCTGCTGAATGGATCAACAGGAAGCGCTGAGAAATGTTGAGCGGACACAGATGCATGCACTCTGAAGGCTGGTGTCTAGAGAGCAGCAGCGGAGTCGCGGAACATGCCCGTCACATTCTATTCAAGTGTCATCGCTTTCACCACGAGAGGGAATAACTGGAAGCAAGTACATGGACTCTTCCTGTAAATATGAAGATCGAACTTTGATTCCCATGACCCGTTTCGCATTATGTGTTCGCTTTATAACGAATTATATGATGTCCTATCTAGTGAAAAATCATTGTCTGTAAATGTATGTATCTAATAAATGCAACATTTATCCCCCCAGCTGTAAATCTTTACCTTGGCCCACCCGATGTGAGTCGGAGCATATCGTTAAAAAATTCTCCTACTGGGTCCGGGGAAAGATTTTTACTAAGATTAATATTAACTTTTAATGTTAAGAGCCAATTATTTGTTAACCAATAACCAAATAAATTTAAAAAAATGTACTATGTATGATTGATTAAAGCCGACACAATAGTGCCCCTTATGCTGGAGAGCTCGAGGACTTGGAAGGCGCCTGCCAACTTTGCAGCTTCCATAATGCCAACCCTGTAAGCCCTTAAGAGAGAGAAAGATGAGGGTGGCGGCAGTTCCAAACGCTTATGAATGCTTTCCGTCACAAAAAATTCACACACATTTTAATCGTTATCGTTTAGGTTAGGGAATTAAAGAATAAAAAAAAATCACCTTCAGTACCCGTCATCAATAATTCAATAGGTTATTCCTCCAACCAATCTGACATACCAAGAAATAATGCCAGAGGGGGAGATGCGGCCTTTTGCACGGCCGACGGGAAATAGGCATCACCGCGCCGTTGTTTACTCCAGGCAGTGTGATAACTTGGAAAACAGCTCGGTGATCACTCTCTTTCAGAGGTTTAAGGTCGTAAACTCATTTTTTTGTCTGCTCGTCGACGAGCTGGCTTGTGGTCACTGCTGCTCCTTGAACATAATGGCGGCGACAATAGATAGACGATTTAATCGCATTGTTTATGCTAGCGGCTGCATTGGAGGTCATCAAATTTCTTCCACCCATGAAGACCTTGCCGCAGAAACTGCCACAGGATTCCCGAGCACTGGGTCCACATCGAAACCGTAACCTTCGCAGAGGACACCACAGCCACTTGCCACACAGAAGGGAGTAGCCTCTCACATGTTTTGTAATTAAAATATAATACTTATGTACACTAGTGGGCAAAATTCTCAGTTGGCTTAATATCGCCACATAACGGTGCTAAAAGTACACTAGTCGTACTTATTTTACGAAACTCTTTTTGACTATTGAACTTAGCGTTGCTTGAAATCGTCAAATAACGGTGCGAAAACGAGGCGCAAAACAAAGAATATATTTTTAGCTATGTGTGTGCATGTCAAATTTTATTTCGATTACGTTTTGCATTCTCTTTCTGCTGATAAGAACGCATGCAGACAACTGCTTTTACGCGGCACAAGTATTTTAACATTGTATTTGTATATATTTTCACATTCATAGAACTTCTGTGTTTAACTTTGAGCAATATTAAACATTGTTACTAAAAACGAAAGTTATTAAAAATTATTAAATAACATGGAAAAACTGCTGAGCTAAGTTTAATTACCAGATCTTCAATGGCAGCCAAGTTTAACGCTGGAATAGCAGTCAAAGACATTGCCAATAAGTATAATGTGTGGCGTCAAACTGTGCACTACCAAGTTAAAAAGTTTAAAAAGCATGACATGCGTAATTTAAGATCAGGTGCTAAGCGCAAAACAGATCTCATTGAAGACGGAGTCCTTGTACGGGAATTAAAAAAAAATATTTTTCTAGAGTCCAAATCCACAGCAGATCAATTTAATTTGACAGCTCCTTTGAGTATAATTCATCAAAAAAGTAAGCCAGGCTCTGTGATGTTCTGGGGATGTGTGGCGTATAATGTACCGGATGTCTTCGTTCCTGTCACTGGCTCGATGAACTAAGGCCAATATTTACTGGTTGTAAATAATAATGAATTTACTTCTGCAGGCTTATTGGACAATCCTTTATTCTGATACAAAGCCAAGATGATTACAACATGTTTGAAGGATGTTGGAGTTACCACTTTGGACTAGCCACCTCAAAGTCCAGATTTAAAAAAAATTAAAAAGTCTGGTCTCTTATGAAACAGTATGAACAGTTATGAACAGTAGCGCAGAATAAAACCAGAGAGGAGAGAATTTCTGAGGAAAAAGTTATTCAAACTAAAAGAAATTATATAATTTACAAAATTCCTCTTTTTTTTTCCTTTCTTTTTTTTAAGTTTAAACATTTTTATAGTTCACATGACCAAATTTTGAATTCATTATTTTTAAGTTTGAATTAGCACTAGGTAAAACAGAAATTCATTGAGTTATTATAAACCATTGCAAAGTTACATAACAATTTGATCCATTTGCTTTCCGTCAAAATAATTATACCGACTAGTGTATGTACAAAAGAAACTATATACAGCAATGGGCAGATAAATAGTACAAAGCAGGCTAAGAAAAGAAATGTCGGATTTTTCATTAATATGTATATAAATCGATATCAAGAATATATATATTTATAGTACATTAATAATTATACTAAATAATTATGAAACAAAAGTAAGTTTTCAAACGGCTTAACAATATTTATAATTATTTTTGTGGAAGTGCCACATGTGCCATTGTGTGGACACATAAATAGCACAACATTAACAAACAAACAAACAAACATGGGGCTTTTTCTTCTAATATTTGGTGCTGTATCCTTTATTGCACACTACAGCTTCGCACCTACAGCTCATGCCTTGCACCAGCTTTTGACAAGTATCCTTCGAGATGTCCAAGCTTCTTTGATTCCTGCAGATTATTGGCAGATTTTCAAAGACAAAAGGTTCCATTTCCTTCTGCAGAATTTCCAAGTACTGAAACCGATCCATTAATCCATTGATTCTGAATATTGGACCAACGCGATGCCATGAAAAAGCACCACAAACCATAATTTTTTCTCCTCCATGTTTGATGGTTTTGGTTGTGTACCGTGGGTTCAGAGCTTGGCCTTTAGGGCGACGAACAATGGTTTTTCCATCAGGTCCTACTCTATTGTTTAAATTTATTTTTATTTATTTTTGTATTTAAATTTATTATTTATCTATAGTTTTGTCGGTCAAGAGTACGTTTTTCCAAAAGCTCAATGCTTTGTTCTTGTGCGACTTTGCAAAAGTCAACCTTTTCTTAATAGGACGCTTTGTCAGGTTTTTTCGGCTAATGCGTCCAAAGAGTGATGCTTCATTCAACTTTCTTGACACAAGTTTTCTGGACACATTGAGATCAAATTCCTTTTTAATATCATTCTCAATTTGGCGATCGTACCAAAGTTTGTGCAAATTCTATGGTCAATTTATAATATTATTATTTATATTATTAAATATTGCAAATTGACCATAGAATTTGCACAAACTTTGGTACGATCAATCCCCAACAGACTGCAAGCTGTTATTGATGCCAAAGGAGGTATAACTAAATATTAGTTATTATTATTTCTTATTATTAAGAAAAACTTATGTTATCAGTGAATATCAAACTTAAATAAATAAAATTTAGCTGTTTGTAAATACTTTTGACAACTGATAAGCATCAGTTCATATGCATATATTTTTTGAGCAAGAACAGTTCACGTTTTCGATCTTTATCAATGGTCCTCTTGTTTTTTATAAAAGCCCAAACGTTTTCTATAATATTCAGATTAGGGCTTTATGGGGGCCAGGGAAGAACCGCCTGATTGAGGTCAATCAAATGTGATGTTGGTACTCTACCCTTATGGCATGGAGCATTGTCCTTCAGTAGAATCCAGTCATATGTTGGATAAAGCCGGTTTCCTTATGTGAAAGCATGATCATTAGAATATGGAGGTATCCGTTTTGGTTTAATGTCCCTTCTATCGTTACTAGGTCTCCAAATCCATAGTAAGAAAGGCATCCCCAGAACATGACTGTACCACCATCAAACCTATTGATTGGCTGGGCCAAACGCTTTTGTTTTTTTTTTAAATGCATAAAATGCTTGCTATATGACCCCAGGAATTCAAATGCAGCCTCATCTGTCCATAAAACATTGAACCACAATTCAAGAGGCTTATTGATGCATTCCAACGCAAATGCAAGAAGTTTTGATTGGTTGGTTGGGGTGATGTCAATGAGTTTAAGGACAACATAGATGTTGATATCAGCTTCCTTTAGTCTGCGCAGCAGTGTAGCATCACTAATTTTTTTCCCAATTATTTTTTCTGACTCTGCGGCAATTTAAGCAGGACTTGCACTGCGATTATTTAGTACAACTCCTAGTATGTGCCTGCATTGCCTTTGGTCTAACACTGTTTTTCGTCTTGATCTTGTTAGATTTTTTTAACTTCCAACAGTATCGTACTTTTGTACTAAATTGTACACCGTTATTCGAGAGATTTGATACTGATTTGATAGCTGTTTTAACTACAGAGGTATCGGTTGTCTCGAGCGTCTTCGGAGAAACTTCTATTGCCCAAATATGGTGACAGATGTTCGAAGTTATGATATATGCAAAACTTGCAAACAGCCGAAAGCAAGGACGATATATTTATGTGTTTCGGAACCCCAGAGGTTTTGTTTAGCGATAACGGCACTCAATTTAAAAGTCTTGACTTCGCAGCCTTTACTTCAAATCATGGAATCATACACACGTTCACAGGTGCGTACTCCCCGCAGTCTAACGCGCGGAGCGGGTTAATCGTTCAATTAATGCTGCTCTGATCAAATCAAAGGTTGTGGGGTATTTATATTAGTAGTATTACGTTCGCCTTGAGAAATAGTATTCACCAATCAATCGGAGAGTCTCCATACTATATAGTCTTTGGCCAGCACATGCTGACGCATGGCAAAGATTACAATTTACTGCGAAATATACAGATGTTTTCCGGAGGAGCAGCAAATATCTGTAGACCAGACGAATTTTCGAAAACCCGAGTCGATATAGCCAAGCGATTGCCGAAAGCTTACGAGAAGAACCGAAACGAATATGATTTACGTTCACGACATCGATCTTTTGAAGTGGGTCGGGAGTCGTAAAGGGGCATTTTTGGAATTAAAGCCAGATTAAAAGAGAAGAGAGGTAAGTCGCTATATTTGCCCGAAGACAACAACGGAAAGGAGTTAGGAGTCTTCCAAGCCTTTGGTGAGGTACCCTTTTTCAGCTTTGATCTCCTTTAAAGATCAGGTCGATAAAACCTGTGGTGTGAGGGTACGCTTACACGGCAATGTAAACAATCAAATCACTGTTAGGATTTTTGAATAAAGTTAAATCGATAAAATAAGTCGATAATCACTCGATTTCAGTTCGCGCTTAAGAGCTCTTAAATTAGTGCTGTTAAGGTGACAAATGAAGTACGGCAACCCTGTAATCTGCCCTTTTGCGATCAAGTTCTCCCGAAATCAAAACGCATTTAGAGAACCGAGTGCCATCCGAAGGCCCAACACGTGCGACATACTCAGAAGTAGCACAGTGATAACCGAGTAAAGGCATTGGCACAGCAGCGGAGGATTGGTAGCCGTAGTTGTTTATATAAATTCGCAACTCCGGGGTGTATCTGTGTGCGTGTGAAAATCCAGGAAAACCCTGTGCGATCGTCTCTCCAGTGCCACGGAAAGCCCTTGGTAAGTGACTAGATGCAGTTTGTGACCCAAAATTTCGTCGCAAGGAGCACCCCACGCGGCGGAATTTGCTGGCGGCGGCCGCAAGTCCCGTTAGCGGGAGGAGGAGGACCTAGCGTTTTCTTATTGGCCAGACGTAAATACATTAAAAGCCCACCTAGATCAGTCCCTAAACATGTGCATAACCGGACCAGGCTCCGAGCCATGATCGGCGAGGTGATAACCGGAAGCATGTGCGTGATTGGTGCCGCAGAGAAACAGGTGTCGTGCTAAAACCTGGCCAATTAGGAGTTTAAATGAGAACATAGGCTCATTTTTCTACCCGAACCGTGTGGCAACGAACCTCGTGACTACATAACCTCAACTCGGCTATGTAAAACCAACCCTCGACTCTTGGCGGCAGCCATCTCGCTTGTGACGTCAATCGAGAACAAACAACAACAATGGGAGAAGCTGATCGAAGTAGTGCCAGTATCAGCACGCTTAATTAAGTAGAAGATAATGAAAAAAATTTAGTTTAATATTCCATTGTATAGAAGCAATAATCATACTCTTTTTTATTCTATAGAGCATTAATTGGTCG